>JAMQGT020013903.1:0-49434 GCA_024447675.2 Pterophyllum scalare
ACCTGGTCTCGGTTCAGTTCAGTATTGCTAAGGGATGATGACACCACGACTTTGAATGGCATCTTTACCATTTGTTTGTTCTCGGATATTTCATCATTCCTTCCTGAAAAACATCACCAATTCCTGTCAGTTCTGTCAGACGGCTCCAGTATGACATCTTAAAAATCGAAAACTTGTCACAACTTAAAAGTCCATATGCCTTCTACCTAATAAAAACTGCAAATCTGAGAGAAAGCAACAGCTTTGACACTGAGTGTGTGATGTTATTAAACCTGTTCTGAGATTGTCCATTGCAACAAATCCTTCTTAATCAAAGACATATGCATCTTTGCTGTATTTGCCTTTTAATCAGAGATATGGCCTGGTCTAGGTGCAGTGAGCTTCAGAGTGCAAAAGGGTTAAAATGCGTACATTTGAACAGCTACAAGAAAATGCTGACACTAGGCTTTTCATCATAAAGCACTGTTGCTGCCTCACATATTAAAATATTTTATCTCAATAAAGCATATAAAATGTACAGTACAGTATCATAATTTTATCAGAACTGTGAACCTAAACGCAGACACAGAGGACAGCTTTACTTTTTTTTACTGTAAAATACACAAGGATAAAGTACGGAGGGAATTCCCAGTTCACCCAGGGAAATACTTGTGATGAGGCGGTGAGAGAGCGGGGGAATCGCAGTCCGGTCCAGCGGAGGGATTAACAGGGGAGTGAGTTCAAAACGGTTAACCTTTCTGCATGTAAAAACTCTTACTGGGGAATCCAGGGAAGAGCTGACCAGACGCAGAAACACTAGAGAACTGATGTTAAACTTTACCGCAGAGGCAGCAATAATAAAACGGCACTGAGCAGCAGGAGAACCGTCCTTAAATACATGGAGGTCTGACGAGTGAGAGACAGCAGGTGTGCAGAGGGCAGATGAAGGACACAAATACTTACATACAGTACTGTGTAATACTTACATATAGTACTGTGTAATACAATAGTGTATCATGCACACACACTCACACCAGGAAGGGGAGGGGGGTGGAGGGTGGAGCAAAGAAACAGGAAGCCGGCACAGCTCTGATCTACAGTCAGTGAATTTTTTCTGCTACACAAACCTGCAGTTACAAGCTTACATAATATGATTTTGTTTTATTTTTTCTTATATTATGGAATAAAACAGTGAAAGAAAATATTCCTAACTATGTCACTGTTATTAAGAAATCAATGCTGTCTTTGACAGATTTAAAGTCAAACACCTAAAAAGTAAAAAGACTCTGGCTCTGTGGAGTTTGCATGGCCAGCTCTATGGCCTATAAACCATATGCTATCTGTTAACACCCACACCTCCAAAATTTTTGAAATGCAAGCTTGCAAAGGTTCCAAGAGATTCACAAGTTGAAGTTAATATTACTAAATTATTGTTTACAGATTCTGTATCTCCTCCTGGGTAAACTGCTTTATCAGAAAAAAGCAGTCAACTTAAAATAGAACTAATATGGACACTAAATGATATTTGATCCATTTCACAGCACAAAGTGATTAGACATGAATTGACGTTTTCCACAGCTCGGCTCACTGTGTAATCATGATGTGAAGACAGGTCATTCCCTCAAAGTAATAATATTGAAGTCAGATAAATAATTAGAAAGTTAGACACAAACTTTTATTTACTGCAGCTCCCATCAGAGAAAGATTAGTAATTACAGAGACACTTTGAAGCCACCTCAGTGAACACAAGTGATGAGACAACCAAGCAGAAAATTGCCAGTTGCAGGGCATGATACAATAATCTGCTGGTTGACAAGTGCTTAATTAGTTGATTTGTAGTCCAGTGGTCATTTTAGAGGGCTGGTACATTTCAATATAGGGCTGGGCATCATTTTGTGTGTGTGTGTGTGTGTGTGTGTGTGTGCGTGTGTTTAGTCTGGGGGCATTTTTGTGAGGTTGAGAGGAAACATAAATTATAACACTGTTTCCCATAAAACAGCTAAGATAAATAAAATCAGAATATGATATTTTGCAGATCATTTAAACTTTATTTTATAACCTTTGTTTCTGTATTGACATCAAATATTGTTATGTGAAGGAGGATGAAGATCTGAGATGTAGTGAAAGAAAAACTATGAAAGGGTTGGTGGATCTGTAAAATCAGTTTATATAGCAAAGCCCAGGTCTCATTTCCTCTTCCTCTCACTTGCACTACAGCCACACTTGACTCGGCATTGTGTATGTCTTTGTGTTCACAGATGTTTATCACATTTATCTGATTTGGAGCTGAAGATGTGTTTCAGTTGCAGTTTTTCTCAGTTGTTTTGGGACATTTTACAAACGTTCGTGAAGTACTGTGAACTTATGATACATTTCCAAAAACAGCTCAAATATGCAGCTTAATATAATAATAATAACACTCTTCTTCTTAGTTTAGTGCTATTAATACATTTTACAGGGCATACTGAAAATGGTTTGCTTTCATTGTGAATTTTTTCCAATTTATAAGCAAAAAAATGAACGTAGCAAAAGACTCAAATATTAATTAATCACCTGGAGAGACCTAGGATGGGATTTGAGCAGCTAACCCTGCAGTCATTAAAACTATTACTGATAGAGTTTTCTGATTTCTCACAGGTCTCGTCTGACCGGTTCATGGTTCATGTGCTTTGGAAATCTATACACACACTCATGCACAATAAAATTTCTATTTAAAATGTAAATATGGCTTTCATATAGCACCTACATGTGAGGACTTGAGTCCCTGAGCTGTTCCTTCTTGTCTGAGTTTGTATGAACTTCAGCTCCACTTGATTTCACACACACTTACAATTAATACAACGCATGCTTCAACACACACACTTGGAATTAACTCACTGCATGCATGAATACATACACATGCCCCACACTTACGCTTCAGCACACACGCTGGCACCTTCACGACAACCAGTCTGCTGCTAACACACTCCTGGCAGCACACACAATGAGACAAACAGACATAGACAGACAGTATATGCACATTACAGTGTACAGTGACCTTGCAGAAATATACTTTGTGACATTACAAGAAAAAAAAATATAGCAAGGCTTTATTTGCAGAGCAAATAAAACAGTGACAGAGCTCAGATCATGTTTGGTGTTGTATTCACAGTGAGCATCTTTTCAGTCCAATTAAGCTGCGTATTATACATGCAAATACACGCCAGAAACCCAGCTGTACAATTTGACAGAGCCCTAAACTTTGAACTACACATGAGAAAAGTTGGCCAGTCCTGCTTCTTCTAAATAATAAATAAATAATAATAAATGAAATTAAACCAATATGTTTTTAAAATCACAAAAAAAGCCATTCATGCTTTGGTTTTCTTAAGGCTAGAAGACAGCAAATCTCTTTTTCTTGTAAAATTGAAAAGTCACTCTCTCACTTCCAACTACTTTTAAATGTAAGCAGCTCTCTTCTTACTGGTGTTAGCAGATGGCATCACACCACCCTATCTTCCCAGCATATCTTACTTTTTTTTTTTTTTTTTTAAGATTTTACCAATCACTCTTAAAGCACCTTGCACTGGTCCCAAGCTACATAACAGAAATACTGATCCCATATGAGCCAGCTTGCAGCCTCAGATCCTGGCTGTTCCAAAACAAAGACTTGACTCTAAACGTGGCCATACTTTGAAATCAATGGGATGACTGTGTGAGGCTCGCAAACTCTGTGTCTCCTGAGCACTCAGGAAGTATAGTCTTTGCTGTGATCCTTGACAGTTGCAGTAGTGTTGGCTGACCAGGAGAGGTCCTCAGATATGATGACCGCAGGAACTTGAATAACTGCACCCTTTCCACACACGCCCCATTTATGCAGGGAAGGGCCAGATCAGTGTCCTGTTTCCTCCTGAGGTCCAATAATAATTATTGTTTTTATGGTGTTCAGTGTCAGGTTATTCAGTGAGCACCACCCTTACAATCCTTTAATCTCATCCCTGTATGCTGACTCATCTTTTCCTGTGATCAGCCCAATGACGGTTGTGTTGTCAGAGAATTTAGTCATGGTGTTGCACGAGTGGACGAGTATTCAGTTAAATTCAATTCAATTTTATTTATATAGCGCCAAATCACACGCCTCAAGGCATTTTGTATTCTGGATAAAGACCCTACAATAACAGAGAAAGCCCAACAGTCAAAACGACCCCCTATGAGCAAGCATTTGGCGACAGTGGGAAGGAAAAACTCCCTTTTAACAGGAAGAAACCTCCAGCAGAACCAGGCTCAGGGAGGAGCAGTCATCTGCCACGACTGTCATCTTCCACTGATCTAATTCAGGGCAGTGGGGGTGGTGAGGTGGAGTCTATCCCAGCTGCAATATGGTGAGATGTGGGGTACAACCTGGACAGGTCACCAGTCTCTCACAGGGTTTTTGGGAACAGTGACTACTGTGGATGACTTAAGGCAGGATGGTACGGTGGATAGTGGCAGGTAGGATATTAAAGATCTTCATGAAGGCCCCAGCGAGCTGCACATGCCTTGAGTACTTTGCTTGGAACTCTGTCGGGTCTGGGTGCCTTCTTAGGATTGACTGACCTTAGCACATCCTGTTCTTACAGTGTGAGCATGTAGGTATTGGAGGCAGGCAAGGGCATAAATGGCAGTGAGTCTTTTAGCCTCAAATCGAGTGAAATGATTTAAGTCTTCCACAGTGGTGTTCAGTGTTGTTACTGCTGCCTTTATAGTTAGTTATATGCTGTAGCCCTTGCCAGCCCTCAGTCCTGCTCTTGTAGGCCCTCTTTGCCTCCTTTATGCCTCTTTTCAGGTTGACTTTTGCTATGGTGTAGCAGGCTTTGTCAACTGACCTGAAGGCAGTGGAGTGGTTTTTGAGGAGTGCTTGGGACATCCAGCACTTCTAATTGGGAAACATTCAAATGTGGGGATTTTTTGGCTGAAACATTGTCAGCACAGTTTTTGATGAAAAAAAGCATATTTGTTTTGCATTCCTCTGGCTCACCTAGGTCTAAAAATCCCTGGTTGTGCAATCAAAGCAGTCTTGTAGCTGTGATAGATGGTCTTGATACTTGGCTTTGTAGAATGAAATGTACCAAAATTATCCTTCAGTGTTTTATTAGATTTGAAACTGATAGAGTTTAGTTACAGTTTTACAAGGCTGCATTTTGTTGTGCAGTATTTGAAATGTGTACTTTGGGCTGAAAATGTGTCAGAACCTGCTAAAAGATTGGCTGACTGGATGGCTTTTGAATTGTACCAAAGCTTTATTTAGGAAGCATCTGCCAGGGAACTTCTGTTAACCAGCTGTGTTTCTTTGGCTTAGATTCTCTCTGAGACACACACACACACACACACACACACACACACACACACACACACACACATGCACAAACACACACACACACACACAGCATCTTGCCGGTTCAGCAGTTTAAATCAACGAAGTGCTTCAGAGCACAGCAAGATGCAACCCATCATCAATCACACACACAAGCAGTGACACACACACACACACACACACACACACACACACACGCACGCACGCACGCACACACACACACACACACACACGCACACACACACACACACACACACACACACACACACACACACAACTGTGTCATCAGGCCATGAGAGGGAAGCAGGTGGCGACCAGACTGTGACCATGCACATGTGCATGTCACAGACCTAAAGTGAGGATATCTTTTTCCACTTCACTGTATTTTTTATGCACTGGTAGGTTGCAGTTTATTGTATTTAGAGCATATGTGTGGTTACATTTGAGGCACAGTGTATAAGGTGGGGTGTGTGAGGCAGGTGTAGGCAGCTTAGCATAGCTTTTATTCATTTAGGAATAATGATAGTTATCTTTGAAATCACAAGAAGTATTAGCCTTAAATGAACTGATACCTATATAGTGCCTTTCAGCATGCAGACTGGAAGAATCAGGGATTAATCCATGAACCTTCTGATTCGTAGACAACCTGCTCTACCACCTGAACTACCTGAGTGTCAGTTATCCTTACAGAACCAAATGGACATAAAGATATTGTGTTCACACACTTTTGTTACACATTTTTTGCTATGCAAGCTTATTTTTGAGATTTTAATATCTTAGATTTGAACTTGTAAATTCCAAAGTATACTGCCCAAGACTAACACATTTTACTCAATTAAATGTAACTAGAAAAAGATATGCAGAACCAAACAGGGCTCTGTTTGCTTCATTTGCATATACCCAGACACATACCAACATTTGAAATCCCTGAGGTACACCACTTTTTTCACTTATGGTGATGTTGGAAAATTGAATATGTAGGAGGAATTAAACAATTTATTTGATCTAATTGTGATCCAAAATTCTTTAAAATTAACACAAATTAACACAGTTAACATGAGTTAATTAGGGAATTATGGTTACCAGGGCCCTAGTCTGGACCCAAGCCTGGGGAGGGCACTCAAGAGAGAGTGTCTGGTGGCCGGTGGCATTAGCCCACTGTGCCCAGTCGGGCGCAGCCCGAAGAGGAGACATGGGCCACCCTCCTGTATGCCCACCACCTACAGCAGGTGTCATAGGGGTTGGGCGCAAAGTGCGTCGGGTGGCAGCCAAGGATGGAGGCCCTGGCAGACTGATCACTCGTCTGCCAGTTGCCACCCTTCTTGGAGTCACTGGGCGGTGTGCCCGAGGGTGCTTCATCTGGTGACTCCCATGTCCCTCGGAGTCTTCCGTATTCACGTGGGCGGACAGACCTGGTGCACCTAAATGTATAGTGTGGGTGCACTGGGAACATCTGACAGAGGCCCCAGCCTGCAAGAGTAACTCCCACCTCTGGCAGAACTTTGACAACATTCAGAAGGAGGCTGAGGACACTGAATCCAAATGGACTGTGTTCCCCAGCCTCCCCGGTAAAGTCTATGCCAGGGTGCTGGAAAGGAAGGCCTTGAGGGGTGGCAGTGGTGCACTGGGTAGGTGCTCACCTTGCAGCCGGAGAGTTGTCTGTTAGTTGAACCTTAGATTCAAGAGGAACAATGCAGTTTTCATCCTGGGATATCCTGTGGGGAGTGCTGTGGGAGTATGAGGTGTGCACAGGGACTGAATGGCCCATTGTTGTTGCCATTCAGTACCTGTGCAACTGCAGTGAGAGCTTGGTCCGTATTGCTGACCATAAGTCGGACTCATTAAAAAAAAAGAGAGAGATAGGGTGAGGAGTGCAGCCATTCATCAGGGGCTCAGAGTAGAGCTGCTGCTCCTCCACATCAAAGGAGCCAGTTGAGGTGGTTCAGGCATCTGACTAGGATACCTCCAGGGCACCTCTTGGGTGAGGTGTTCAAGGCATGTTCTACTTGGAGGAGGCCCTGGGGCAGACCCAGGATACGTGTTCCTGGTGTTCCTCCTGCTTCGCTTTTAATTTTGCTTCATTGTCTCATTATCTGTAATGTACTTCAGCTGTGTATTTCCCCAGCTGTCTCCACTTCCCCTCATCATCCTTCTGTATATATATTGTATCATTCTTCCCTTATGTCATGGTCCTGGGTCTGCGACCCCTTATTTATTAGTTTATGGTCTTTTGTAGTTTTGTTACCTTTGTTGTGACTGTTTTTTTGTTTTTTTTGCTTTGGTTATATTGTTTCATGTGTTCCTCTTAGGTAATCTTAGTTAGTTTCCATTGCTTTACACCTTATTTCCCCCTGTGTTTCATCCCAAAGTGTTTCCCCTCTGTGTGGAGTTTCTTTTGTTTAATATTCAGTGTCTGTCTCCCTGTGTCGTGTCTAGTCTGCGTCCGCCTTATGTGGTGTCAGGTTTGCATTTGTGTATCAGTCTTCTCATTTCCTGTTTTATTTTGACATCCCCTTTCTCTTGTGCTTTGTGTTTTGATTTACTTCCCTGAGACTTGTTAGTGTCATTCTGTTCACCTGTTGCCCCAGCTGTTTCCACTCACCCCTCGTTCCCTCTGTGTATTTATTGTCTTAGTTTTCCCCTTGTCAGATATCTGAGTCTTGTGGCTGTGGTTTCCCTGTGTAGTCCTCAATAGTGCTCCAGTATAGGTTTCCTTTTGTTTGATTTTGTTGCCTTGGTTTGTTTTTTGTCTTCTATGTCCTGCTGTTGAAATAATGGCTCATTTCAAGTTAATTTACAATTGCCTACTCCCGCATCCTGCTTTTGGGTCCTCTTCTCCTTCTCACACCACACGGCATGCATCCACGCACCATGACACCTTATCCTTTGTGAGAAGGTCTGTTCCCGTTCCACTCGTCCCAGTACTCTGTAGTTCCTGGTTGCTGGTTCCCTAGCAATCAGTTCCCAGTATGTCTTCTAGTGTTTTTGTAGTTTAGATTCCTCAGTTCCCTTTTGTGTTTCATTTTGCCTTTTATGGATTTCAACAGCCTTAAACTGCTCTCCTTGCTTTCAAGGTTGTCTGCCTCTGTATCCTGCATTTGGGTCCTCATTCCTTCCATACTCACACATTTTGGAACAGTCTCCAGAACGTGACTGATGTTCATTTTGTAAATGGTAACTGCATTACATAAAACAACTTGGATTTTTTGGGGGGAGGTTCAAGAAGTCTTTCTAGAATAGCTAATGCAGTCACATTGAGTCTCAGATCAGTTAAACCATAGCACCTTCATTGATAGGATCCATCCATCCATTCATTTTCTTCTGCTTATCCTTTTCAGGGTCACGGAGGGGCTGGAGCCTATCCAAGCTATCATAAGGCAAGAGGCAGGACAGATTGCCAATCTCAGGGCTAACACAAAGAGACAGACAACTATTCACACTCACATTCACATCTATGGGCAACTTAGAATCACTAGTTAACCTAACCCGAGTAACTGCATGTCTTTGGGCTGTGCCGGAGTACCCGGAAAGAACTCATGCAAACATGGGGAGAACATGTAAACTCTACACAGAAAGGCTCCGGCGAGATAGTGGATTCCAACCCAGGACCTTCTTGCTGCTAACCAGCAAACCACCGTACTGCCCTTCATTGAAAGGATACATAACTTGGAATTTCACCCTACCCTTTCATACCTCTGAAATTTTATGAAGACATGTCACACTTAACTATTTTTTTAGTTTACCAGAAAGGTCATTTACAGTGTGTTTGACATCAGTTTGGACTATATAAACCTTTGCGGGGTGGCAGTGGCGCAGTGAGTAGGTGCTCACCTCGCAACTGGAAGGTTGTTGGTTCAAGTCCCGTCTGAGCGCATGCTGTCGTTGTGTCCCTGGGCAAGACACTTAACCCACACTGCCTAAGTGTGAATGTGGTTGGAGGGGCCGTAGGTGCGAATTGCCAGCTACGCTTCTGCCAGTGTGGCTACATTAGTAGCTTACCACCACCTATGATTGAGGTGTGAATGAATAGTGCTTGGAATTGTGAAGAATGTACTGTGAAAAGTGCTATATAAGTCTAAGGCATTATTATTATAAACTGACAAAAATTATATACCAAGAGATGGAAATTTCACAATATTTATGTCTCTATTTAAAATGCTTTCATCATTTTACTCTTTTTACAAAGGCTATGAGTGAAAAAAGGTAGCACTTCACCACCATTTTGAAGATAAAGGACATCTAATTCAGAATAACAATGTAAATAGACACAAACAAGAGACAAGACAAACTGGCCTGAGTTGGAAACATGGTGCCCCAGTCCACCCTAACTACCCCTTATTGGCATGATGGTTGCCACTACCACCTCCACTAAGTAATGGAGCATCGGTGGGAACCAGAGAGAATCATCCAATTGGTTTTTAGAAGAAGCACACATTCTCTCCAGACTAATGGGATCTACTAGTAAATTTCTATATTGAGTAATACACAGTTCAGTTTTTGTTTCCAATTAATGTGGATAGTTTTCTTAGCAATGCATAAGGCGGTAAGAACTATGTGCAATAAATTTGCCTCCATAACTAATTCACTGAAGTCACCTAAAACACACAGTCTGGGGGGAGTTGGGACACAATAACTAAACCATGTGGACAAGTCTTCACATATCCTTTGCTAGAACTTCTGGACAGGTGTAAAAGATTATATAGCAGTCATATAGTTCTCCTCTGAGTTGCTTGTAGAGTGGATGAATATGGTTGAGTGTGTAAGGCCCATTTGGAACTACCTTTGTCCAGTATAGTGTATTACATAAGTTGTAAGTTGGGACTTTTAGTAATTTTGAAGATATTTAACCATATTTCTCTCCAAAAGTATTGATCTGGGTTGATGGAGAGATCACGGTCCCATTTTGTGATCAGGAGGGAAATCGAACTATCAGTTTTGATAACAATTTAGGGGTACAGAGATTTTGAAATTCTGTTACCATCTAGGTATTTCTAAATTCAGTTGATTGAGATTAAATCTTTCCTGCAGGATGGAAATTTACTGTTGCTGATTCCATATTTTCATATATGCTCTTGGAATATAATAAAGTTAATGTCTTGAATAACATCTTCTGCATTTTTTATACCCTTCTCATGCCATGACGGAAAAATCTTTATTTCCTTTTTTCTGACATATATCTGGATTGTTCTAAATGGGTGTTAGTTTAAATGGGATAAAGAACACTTAGTTATTTAAAAAAATTCCCACCAGGCTGTCAGAGTGGTGTTTATATTAAGGCTTTTAAAGCAGTTATGATGCTTAATATTAGAGCTAATGAAACCAAGTAAAAACCAAGATTTTTACTTTTCTACAGAGTGTTTGTTCTAGGTCCAACCATGGGCTGTCTAACAAGTTTGATCTGATCCATTTTGAGATGTACTGCAATCTATTGGCTAAAAAAATAGTAATAAAGTAATCAAGTAATAAAGTATTCCAATGTGTGAGATCATCCTCTATTGTTTTTAATAGAAGAATATGATTTTTACAAAGTCTGAGAGCCTTGGTGGAAAAATGTATGCCTAAATATCTAATATTATCTGACTGTAGTGGAGTGGTGGAAATGTTCTGAAAATTCCAATTCAGAGACAAAACTGTTGATTTACCCCAGGTGATGGAGTAGTCTGATATAGATGAGAAATTATCTTTATTATCTGGATCGCATTCAGAAGAGAAGCTTGTGAGTTCCCAAGGAAAAGAGAGCATAAAGACTTATTTTTGGTTTGTATTTTCAGTTTGAATTCCTTTAATATTTGCATTTTGTCAGATTGCTGCACCTAGTGCCTCAATAAAGATGACAAAAAGTGAGGGAGAGAGTGGGCAGCCCTGCCTGGTGCCCCACTGCAGACTGAAACTTTGGGAAGTAAGATCCTTTGTCCTAACACATCCATTTGGAGAGCTGTGTAGGGTTTTGGTCCAGTTTATGAATGATGAACCAAATCCAAATTTGTGTAGAACTGCTAATAAAAATTTCCAGTTTACCAAGTCAAATGTGTAGAGTGAAGAGTCTTTGCCTGGTTTAAGAAGTAGGCTAAAGGTGGCAGCCTTCATGCTTGGAAATAGTGTATGAATTTGAGTCACCATTCTGAAAACAGTGGTTTCTGGTGTAGGCCACAATTCTTTGTAAAACTCTGCTGGAAAACGATCTGGACCTGGGGCTTTATTATTTAGAAGATGCTGAAGGGCTTCATGGAATTCAGACACTGGAAGAGGTGAATCCAGAGCCATCATTTATCATCATCATTTCATCATTTAGTTTTGGCAGATTTATAATGTTAAGAAATTCTTCAAAAGCAGCATCAGATGGATTAATCTGTGATGAATATAAAGCTTCATAAAATTCTTTATAAGATTTGTTTGTTTGTGGTGGATCATGAATAATGCTCCCAGTTGAGTCTTTAATAGAATAAATAGCTGTTTTTCCTTTATTTAGCTTTTATTGGTTAGCGAGGAATTTTCCGGATTTATTGTTATGATCAAAGTGCTCTAAATGCAACTTGTGCACCAGAAATTGTGTCTTCTTATCTACTATTTCATTTAATTCCAGTTTCAGTTTTCTCAGGTTGCTAATTATACGTTCTTGCTGTGAGGTAGTATGGGCAGCTTCTAAAAAGAAGACATAATGGGGTGGTATGAACGCCAAGCATCGCAAGGACCAAAATCCTTCATGTATTTTTTAAGAATGTCTGCAGAGTGCCAGTTCCTTTGACTCACTGCTGTACTCAGCCTGTCAGTATCTGGATTAAATACCAGGTTTAGATCTCCTCCTACGTGTGGAGATCAAAGAGTGAAATGAAAAAGGCGTGAAAAAAGGAGGGATTTTCAAAATTTGGTCCATAACCTTCATACTTTTTGTCAGTTACACTGTTTTTGTGATCTTTTGTAGCCAAAATCTAAATCTAAATCTAAATTCAATCAATTGCACAGCCCTATACTGTACAATCACTTGACCCTGGAATAAGAGCAGTTCATAGAAACAATTAAAAGCCCCAAATGACCAGATAATGAGTGTATGCAAACCTTTGACCGCAACTACAACTCAGATTCATTCATTTCCTCTGCTTACACACACACACACACGCACACACACACACACACACACACACACTGCCATCCCAAGAGCTTTGAACACTGGGTGGTTAAACATCACATCCATCTCCATACTCATAAATCCATATCTTCTTCTTCGTGTTTCGGCTGGTCCCTCTAGGGGTCGCCACAGCGGATCATCTGTCGCCGTCTCATCTCATCCCTAGCGTACATAATCCTTTAGATTAAGAAGCAAGATTTTTTTTTTCGATGCAAGCATTTGAATATTAGAGACAATAACAGGCAGCAGTGGATTCTGTTAATGAGAGAGCTGTTTATGTGGTTGTTGTTTATTGTGTTGATTATTATTTTAGTTAACACCTTTCTAATGAACAGCTGTTCTCTGTTTGCTGGGTGTGTATCAGTCTTTCTGCAGAGAGTCAGACTGGCTGCAGAAGAAGAATCTGACACGTGGGTCAGTGATTCTGACTGACATGTTGTAGCTGCTTGTATTATTCTGCTTGTTTATCATGTTTTTATTGTCTTTTATAATTAACAACAGCTTCATGATCACAAACAGGTAGACAGGTATATTTGCCTGGCTGTTCTTTTCTGTCTTTAATGAGCCAGAGATGGCTGTTATTATCATCTGTGTTGTTTCATCAGCTCACACTTTTCTAATGAACAGCTGCGCTATGTCTGAGAGTGCTAGCCAGCACACACCCACATGTGCATTTTTATTCTTATTCTTCTATTTATGCCATTCATTCCAAATCAATGTACACAGTCAATGAAAGTGGGCCTTTTCCCTATCTTTCTCTAACCCATTCTAAGTGACTGGCATAAAACTTAACGCACGCCTCTGTATTTTCATCCGTCACACAACTTCTCAGGTGCAATTTCTCTCATTCTCTTGACCTTCATTACATTTACTAGCCCCCCTTCTTGCTGAAATTAGTCTCTCAATATTGCATATTAGAGAAGAAATTAGACAGTACACAGGTTACTAAGAACAAGTCATAAATTAATAATTAATTAATTATTAATGAGTAGCCTGAATAACTCTGATTTTATGATTATATAGTACTGTTATATATGGTGTGTTAGAGTCTGGGAGACAAAAAAAAAATCAGTATAATATTTATATGCGGTCTGGACTCTAGTGATCAAACTCTTTTTGAGAATCCTGCTGTTACTGGTTTGTCAGTAATTTTGGACATTAACAGAACAAAAGCAGCCCTTTGCTTTGTAAAAGATATCATTGACTAATGCTGTCTTTGATGTCCACCACTAAATTTTCTTGGGATGCACCAATTTCAACTTCCTTGACCGATTCCGATTTCTGATCTTTTTCCAAGTGTGGCCTTCTGATACCAATTTTGGCTCATTCAAGTTTTCTTCCTCAGGACCCTACCTGACATATTTTACCTTACCAAACAAAAGCAAGTGCAACACATTTATTTAAAAGACTAAAAGTCAGGTACATTGTTTTGCAGTATGTTTATAACTTCACCAGATAACAGGATACTGACCCTTTTGTCTTTTTCACTCACCTCCAGTATTTTCCTTGTTTTGATCCTTTGCTCATGCCAAGGCTGCTGCCTTGGGGTGGGCTCTGGGCTCTGGCTAGCTTTAGCTTGATCCCCTTTGACTTCTTTAAAATGTCCCTGTTCAGCACATGTTCATGTCCCATGTTACGCATGCATGAAAGGGACCAAATTGTAATACGACAAATGTGAGACTGACAAGCCAGTCACTGGTCAGGGCCAAAACGCTTGAAATTGGGCCATTCCAGTCCCTGACTGGTTAACTGGTGCATTTATAGTATTTTCCACTATTTTTAATAACTCATCGTAATCTGCATTCTGGCTAACACATAGCTGTTGGAGTTCTTGGAGGATATTGCCAGGAAGCTGCACAGACCAGAGGAGGATTACAGGAAGTCAGACACGGACAGTGTGCAGAATCTGGTCGATTTTTTAAAATTAAAGAGCCATGCAGAAATCACTGTGTTTCTGAAAGTCCCTGTTTGATTTGAAGCCGCAAAGAACCTCTTTCCATTTTTATCTAAATAAACTTAAACTTTATTGTGTTTTTTTTCTCCAAAAATGATAATTCAAACATGCATTACTTTCTTATTCACCCTTAAAATGGAAGAATTTTCAGTCAGCATGCCCAGTCTATAAGAAAAGTCACTTTTTCTAGTCGCCATCAAAATGTATTATGTCATTGGAGGTAAGATGTAAATAATTCTGTAAAAACTGACCTGCTTTACCAGGATTATATGCTGTCCTGTACATGTAATATAATATTATAAGTTTATAAATTTCCATAGTAACAAAACCTCATACAAAAACTTCCACCAAGAGCAGAGTCGTATCAACACCTGTGACCAAAGTGTGACCAAACAGCTTCACAAAGACGCGGCTTATTTCAGGACAGTTGGATGACACTACAGGAGACTGTACAGACCTTGGTATTTAATAAAGTGGTAATGGCAGCCCCCAGCTTGACAGTGAATACTTTGTCACTTCACTAATTGAGCCTTAATTCACCCAAAATGAAGACATAATTAACTGCACAACAATGTCAGTCACCGAGGATCTCTCCTCTTCACCCATTCCCTCTGTGGTCTCGTTAAGAGCCATGACTGAGCGACAGACAGGAAATCAGATCATAAAGGTGTCATTGTGTCACCTCATCGCTTCTGCTCCCATTTCAATTAACAGATCACTTCTGGTCGGTATTTTCAGGGCAGATTTCCCAGCATGTGGTCTTGTGCTGCTCTTTCCTGGATGCTATTTCAGGGATTTGGCAGTGGAATTCATCACTATTCTATTAGTTGTCATTGTGATAATTTAAAGTAGAATATCTTATATTATAAAATATGTACTATCTATCTGTGTCACAGCTTGAGAACATTCACGGCCAGGTGTTTCACTTCCACAGTATTTTCAGATTTCAACAATTTCTCTTTCTCAGCACCCAGGTTGTTATTCTGGCCTTTAATCGTATACTGAAATGATAACTGCTGTTCTCTGGCTAAACAGAATTCTCACTTGTATTCCCAATAAGCTTCTCCAACAGCTCCAAGTCATTCAAAGTTTGGCTGCTACAAGCTCATCCAGCTCATCCAGCTCCTGTGGTTCTTTGTTCATGAAAAATTTTACCTCTAACCTTCATAATCTGGCTCCCCAATTATAATTACATAATTATAAATTATTCCTCTGTAATTCAAATCATTCTACGTGCTATTCATTTTATTTTATTCATTTTTTACCTTTGCTGTAGTGAACATGAAAAATAAATAATACAATAATAGTGATAGCGACAAAAATAGTCAAAAGAGATTCAGACAATAACAAACCATTAAGGAAGGATTATTTCTGTATCCTGAAGAAGAGAGGCAGAGAAATGTATGTGGAAAAAACACACAGTAACTCTAACCAGGCTCAGAGAGGACAGCCATCTACCGTGACTGGTTGGGCATGACAAAACAAAGAGGAGAACATAGAGAGACAGAGGAGAACACAGACTATCAGGGAGAGAAGGCAAAATTTACTGACATGCAGCAGTGGTACATAAACATGACAAAAGATGAGAGGAGCTTATAGAAGCAAACTAAGCGATGATTCAGGCTCATCCGATCCAGCTCTAACTGCAAGCCTGATCAAAAAGGAAAGTTTTAAGCCTAATCTTATAAATAGAGAGGGTGTCTGTCTCCTGAATCCAAAGTGGGAGCTGGTTCCACAGAAGAGGGGCCTGAAAGCTGAAGGCTCTGCCTCCCATTCTACTCTGAAGTATCCTAGGAACCACAAGTAAGCCAGCAGTCTGAGAGTGAAGTGCTCTAGTGGGAAGTTAGGGTACTACAAAGTCTTTAAAGGTACAGTCAGTAATTACTTTTAGGTCATTTGATGGAACAAAATGATGTTGCCCTAAAATATACATAGATTGTTGTGCAATTTGGTCTTCCAACTTGTCAATGCATTCTCATGAACTTATAATTAATCCATTAAAATACGTAGGAGCAGGCACCATTTTGTGGAAGCCACACTGCTCACACACCTTATTTGAGGACATCTCCCTTCCGACTAAATTGCATTTTAAGTATGTGGCTAAAGACTGGCCACATATGTAGTGCGCCAAAGGTGGAGGAGAAGTCGTAGGCATTCGTCTGAGGGACATTTGAATGCATGCCTGCATCTTCAGACTCATCTGAGAAAGGGTCTCCTTCACCAAAGAAGCAAAAATGCAAAGGAAAGCGACATCTTAATAAAATGTCATCCTCTTCCTTCTCACCTCAAGCCTCATCTCCTGAAGTCAGGGCTCTGACACATGAAAACGTGCTGATTTCTTCCTGATACTGTCACAGCTACGTGTTGTCAGCAGATTAGACATGTGACCCTCCAGTCTTTGGACAGCTGGGGCTAAACAACAACAACAGCTGGTTAAACGCTAACATTATGCCAGCTAATGTTAGGCTAGAGCGTCACACGTTCCTCTGATAAACAATTTGATTACATTCTCACTTCATATGAGACTTTATTCTTCATCCCGTCCCCAAGAGCTCCATGGTGACAGGCCTAAATGACTAGCAGACAGTAGCTCTCACCCCGATACTCATGAAGTGCTTTGAGAGACTGGTTACGGCCCATATCAAGGATACGATCAGTGTCACTGTGGAGCCGCACCAATATGCATACATGTACCAGAAGAACCACAGAGGACGCCATCTCTTCACACTGCTCTCACCTGGAATGTAAGGCTCCTATGTCAGTATGCTCTTCGTGGACTTCACATCAGCCTTCAACACCATCATTTCACAAAATCTAGTGCAAAAATTGTTCACACAGCAGTGGTCGGAGGCATCACTAACCATGATGAGTCCAGCTGCAGGCAGGAGGTGGAGCACCTGAAGGGTTGGAGCACAGAGAACAATTTCTGCATCAACGTGACAAAAACAAAGGAGATGATCGTGGATTTCAGAAGAGTCAGACACCCCCCTCCTCCCCCTGAACATCGGAGGATCTGCAGTGGAAGTGGTCTCCAGCTACAGGTACTTGGGTGTACACCTAAGTAATGACCTCATCTGGGGCAACAACACTTCCAGTTTGGTCAGGAAGGCACACCAGCACCTCTACATCCACAGGAGGCTGAAGCCTGCTGGATTTGGGAGTTCAGTACTCACCTCATTCTACAGATGTGTGGTGCAGAGCGTCCAGGGCTCCTGCATCACTGTGTGGTACGGAAGCTGCTCTGCAGCAGAGCAGAAAGGTCTGCAGAGGGTGGTGGAGGCCTGGACAATTATCATATTTATCATTAACCTTTTTAACTTCTATATGCGAATTTTGGTGGTTGAACTTTTAGTCGTTCACTAATGGGGGGGGGAGAAGTGTTTGACCCTCTTTGATACAGTGCCTTCAGAAGAAAGTGTTGTACAGATGAGTAGTTTATTTTCCTTTTTCTTTTTTAAAGTTTCCCTTGTTACACTTGTCATTGTGTGTATGTGTGTGTGGGTGTGTGTGTGTGTGGGGGGGGCTTTGGCACATCATCTGGAAGATTTTTTTTTTATTTTAAGCTGAGCTAAATCGGGAGTGGGCATAAATAATAAAAATTTTTTAATGTGACTAATGGTTTTGTTTACATGAATAATATCGATGGATGAAAGTTACCGCAAAATGTAAATATATTTCCTGAAAAAGTTACTCCAATACATTTATTATATCGTCCTATACAGAATGATTTGCATTTTAATGACTACCACTAGTACTATTTTGAAGCGGTCTTGACCCATGTGGAGCTTTAATAAACGTCTCTCCCTAGCGGAACTCAAGCAGGCGGACCAGAAAAACACAGGCTGTTTGCAAGGGGACTCATGACAACGTAGAACCCGATGTCGTCTCTTGGGTCACAGTTTGAGGTATGTTTACAAAGATAATCTGAAATATTCGGCGCGCTGTCTCAGCCGCTGAAATAACCACATTTCCTGGGTTAAAGTTATGTTGACGGCTGTTACCGGTGTTGTGCCAAAAAGCGATCGTCTGATCGTCTGAAGTGATTTTCCGGTATTTGCCAAAACGCGACTGGCTGTATTTAAACCATTGTCCGAACCATGTGTCAAAAATAAATCTCATGAATGATATGAAGTAATTTTGAGCGAGAGACAACACTCCTGCCACAACGTAGAAGCTACAATCACTTTTTGGCTGTGACTTTTATATATCCTTTATTCGTCATGGTAAAAACTGTCATCGGCATTAAAAATGTCTTTTTTTTCCAGAGAGATCTGGCCAAGAGGGCAGCCGAAATTGTAACAAATATAACATCACAGTTCTATAAAGATATTTTAAGTTGCCAAAAAAAACCGCAGTCATAAAGATACTTGCAAAACAGGTCATTTCTTAATTTTATATTTAAGCCCTTCATAAATCCTGTTGACTACAGTCTACTTAGCGATATGAGCAAATACATTACACATAAAAATACACATAGAAGTCACTTTGGCAGACGATCACCTCTGGCACAACAAATTTTGGTCGTTTTGAAACTAACCCAGAGTTCCTCGGGACACACGGATACCTCCTTCTTCATTCTATACACACTTATTGAGCCTTCTTTGCTGTAAATTAAGGCAACCGGTAGGTTTGCCCGACTCAGGTTGTTGGAAGTCAATGCATTAGTCTGATGTCAGTGTTGCATTTAAGCCAGGATGAGTGAAACAACAGAGAAGGACCTGTATGCTGTCCTGGGAGCAAGTCCGTCAGACCCAGTCCAGCAGCTCAGACGCAGGTACCAGCAGCTGGCCTTACAGGTAAATGCATCCTCTCTATATCCTGTTGAATCTACACACACACACTCACACAAAGACTATGTCTTCAGGAAGTCTGTGGATACCTAATGGCAGTCAGGGCACCGTTGCCTAGCCTGTAGAGGCATCAAGTGTGCACAAACTCAGTCCAAATCATATTCGGTACTGTCATTAAAGAGTTATACTAAGTAGTCATGTTCTTTTCTGTTTTGGATTCTTGTCAGGATCTCTAATGTGGCTTGAAGCCTGAAGTGATTAGTAAGATTAGAAAGGCTCTGTATAAATGCCGGCCCGTTCTGTTATTGTTAGTGAAAGTGTGTTGGAGTCCAGAAGAGTCTGAACGACTTGCTTTTCCACTGTCAACATGAGTACAATAGACTGATTCTTATATCGTGCTTTTCTACTCTATTTTAAGAACTCCGACGGTTGCATTAGAGAGCAACTTGATGTTCATTACCTTGCCCAAAGATACTTTGGCTGGAGCAGCCAGGGATCGAGCCACCAACCCTCCGAGGAGTAGGTGACCTCCTCTACCTCCTGAGCTACTGCCACATATGTGAAAAAAAGTCAAAGTCAAAAGGATAAGTCACAGCACACGTGGAACTATATCACTAGCTTTTGTGTATGAAAGCCTGCTTGTTTACATGAATAAATAGGAACCTAGCAATAAAATGTTGTCATCAGTGGTGTTAAATGCCACACAGAGACTTAGTAAGAATATAGCAAGTGTAGAGACAAGTCCAGAGTTTGAAGCTTTAGGAAAATTGTTGACCTAGACTTTTAAACCAACTCTGATCCACATTTGCCAGTGCCTTAAGTGCCAAAAGTAGTCCAGATTATGCCCAGATATGTCTGCTATCTGTTAATTACCTTTATATTAAATATTTCTATGAATCAAAGATGATCTGCATTCATACACATGGGGTGGCTGTAGCTCAGGAGGTAGAGCGGGTTGTCTGCCAGTCAGAAAGTTGGTAGTGTGATCTACAGCTGCTCCAGTCTCCAGAAGAGATTATCCGATGCATCCATTGTGTTTGTGAATGTTAGACAAGGTGCTTAGGTATAGAAAAAAGCACTCGTGTGAATGTGTGTGAGAGTGGGTGAATGAGGCCTGTAGAAAAGCGCTATATGAATACCACTCCCTTTGTTTCTTGGTCAACTGTCTGGTCCTCTTGAGCTCAAGTCTAGAAAGTTTGTGGTCATTTAACACATAAACGATGAGATGACTGAATATGTTTTTGTTTCTATGTGCACATATCTGCAGTACCACCCAGATCGTCTTGGAAATGAGTGTTCTTCCGAAGCAGAGTCTGGTGTGAAGAAGTTTCTAGAAATAGATGCTGCATGGAGACTCCTTAGTGACCAAACCACCAGGAGACAGTATGACTTGCAGAGGAGAGGTGGGACTTTAAATTGTACTTCATGTAGTTTAATCACTGGCATGTTTATTGTTGAATTTCTATGACAGGAAAAATGGTTAGTATTATTTATGTTGACACGTTGCTTTAATTTTTACTAACAAAGACTTGCATCAAAATATGGAAATGCATATGTTCACCTGTTTTTAAATTTTTATTTACATTATATACAATGTGGTTCATTGACTAAAACAACTGAGTTTTTCCCATTTTATTTCTCAGAAATTTGCAACTTTAATCCTGAAAATTTACATGTTTTTCTGTGAATTTTACACTCACTCATGGCTCGCTCATTTTTTATTTAAATCTGAATGTTCAGAGTGAATGCAGCTCCTCAAAGCTCATTAAGTACTTAGTTTTGTTTACCATCAGCAGAATGCAGTGAATGCACAGTGAAGCAAAATTTGACCTCAGTCCTGGAGCAGTAAAGGAATCCCTGCTGTTGAGTAATTGCAGCAGCTGAATATGTTTAACAAATATTATGGGTGTGACAAAATACTGATACATCAAAATATCCTGTTGCTTACTTTATATACACTTATACACTGGTACCAAATATCGGTACTCTTATTAAAGCATGCCAGCTCCTTCCATCGGTCCTTTTTCATCCACTTATCTAGGGCTGGGTCACGGGGGCAACAACCTAAGCAGACAAGCCCGGGCCTCCCCCTCCCCAGTGTTCCCAGGCCAGCCAAGAGATATAATCTCTCCAGCGTGTCCTGGGTCTGCCCCGGGACCTCCTTCCGGTAGGATATGCCCAGAACACCTCACCTAAGAGGCGCCCGGGAGGCATCCTAATCAGATGCCCGAACCACCTCAACTGGCTCTTTTCGATGTGGAGGAAGAGTGTCTCTATTCTGAGCCCCTCCCAAATGGTTGCACTCCTCACCCTGTCTCTAAGGGAGAGGCCAGCGACCCTTTGGAGGCCTTTCTGCTGCTTGTTCTTTTGGTCTCTACCCAAAGCTCATGAGCATAGGTGAGGGTAGGGATGTAGATTGACTGGTAAATCAATAGCTTTGCTTTCACGCTCAGCTCCCTCTTCACCATGACAGACTGGTGCAGTGTTCGCTTCACTGCAGAAGCAGCCCCAATCCATCTGTCAGTCTCCTGCTTCCTTCTCCCATAACTTGTGTACAAGACCCCGAGATACTTGCACTCTTCCACATGGGGCTGCAACTCTTCCCTGAGTCAGAGTAGGCACTCCACCCTTGTTCCTCCTGGATCCGAGGTTTGAATAACAGACGGACCCTCCTTTCCAGCAGCCTGGCATAGATCTTACCGGGGAGGCCGAGGAGCGTGATCCGCTGAAAGTTGGAGCACACCCTACGGTCTCCATTCTTTCATTCCACCCTTCTTTAAGAAGGGTGGAATGAAATGACTATTCAGAAAACCTTTGAGAAGTCTGTAACACTTCTTCTAGGTACTTTAGGTAGAGAGTGGCTCTGAAAAGTTGGCATTTTAGGGTACATCAACACTGTCATGATTTTATTTTAAAATAAGTCATCTCGGTGTGGACATAGCTTAGGCAAGGTGTTAAAATATTTGTGTGGACATGGAGTTCATCTTAACAGATGGCTGTGATGAGTATGGATTCACAGCCAATTGAGGGCTCCGGTGTCCATCTGGAGACACAGTAGAGAAAAAGGTCTGTTTAAAATAAAATATCCATAAGCAGTTTCAAAACTGTAAGAAATTATTGTTTGAAATATTTGTTTTCTTTTGGTGTTTCAGGAACTATATGTTCAGTTTCTCCTTCATTCTTTCTCCTACTTTAAATTTGGACTAGTTTAGCAGCAATTATTCTTCACACAGTGCAACACTAATTAAAAGCTAATCAAAGTTTAGCACTAATTATGCATGGTTCAGAATCATTATCACTGTCAAACTGCATAACTTGATAATGACTGTTTTCTCGGTGAATTGTAAAATAAAAAAGTAAGTGTGAACAACCATCTTTTCACCGGTCTGTCCATCCTTCCATCATCAGTTTGCCATTCTGTTCATTTATCCATCCTTCAGTCATGCTGCTTGTAATAACTTGCTCAATGTTATTCACTTCTGCGATTATATTGTCAGAGCGTGGACTGTTGTGTCTGATCAATGCATAATGCTATATGAGTAACTCCTTAATATATAACACAATGTAAAGACTTTACATAACGTTGCAGGATTTTAAAGTGTTAATCAGCATCATCTTCACACAGAGGACTGGCTTTAAGAAGCTCTTAATGGCAAGCACTCGCTCTGAACTGTTTGGGCAAATTTAAAATGTTAAAATCTTTAAAAACAATTAGGTGACTTGGTTTGGTTTGTGTAAATTTTTATAGATTAGTAAACAAAAAATGGAAAAAACAAAGTTTCTAATTGGGTATTTTTTGGGATGTCTATGCAAAGAGTTCAGACAAGGAGAGCATTACCTGTGACAGCAGAGTGGAAAGAATGGGTTTTAAAATGTGTGCGATATGATACAAAATACTTTGTCACATATTTGGGAAATTCTTTTGTTGCTGCAGTTGAAATAATAATAATAATGATAATAATAATAATAGGTGGTCAAGATTATCCATGATGGATAACACTTGTTTATTGACCGCCTTTCCGTGTATACCCAAAGTCCACCTACAACCACAATATAAAAGATGTTGCTACCATTAGATTGCCTGTTGTTTCTGAAGTCCTGTTTTTATCCTCCCATGCAAATAAAGCTGGAGGATATTGCAAACTTTTCATGTAACCTACATACACACCGGACGTGTTGCATTTTTGCAAATAAATCGTCCTTATAAAATGCACTGTGAGAAAAATGCATGATGTAATGAGGTTCTGATCATTCTAAACAAGAGAAGGAAGAAACAGAGATTCTGGGTTCAAATCTGATGAGAAAGCAGCAGCAGAGAGAGTTTCATGGTTTGATCCTGGAGCAGCGTGTAGCTGTGTGTCTGAGGTAAAACGGTATAATTTTACTGTTCCCACATCGCTGTTTATTTAGTACATTGGTGCGTGTTTTGAAGGCCTAGAAGGCCTGGGTTCGATTCCACCTTGGCCCGGGCTTCTCTGTGTGGAGTTTTCGTGTTCTCCCTGTGTCTGCGTGGGCTTCCTCCGGGAAATCTTCATTCCGTTTGGCTATCTATTCTATCTCTGCCTTCCTTTCATTGCCTGTCATTGCTGGTTAACTTGTCAGCCCAACTTAGTGAATCATCACATCTACATAGGGGAAAATAAGTATTTGATTCACTGCAGATTTTGCAAGTTTTCCCACCTACAAAGAATGGATTTTCTGTCATTTTTATCGACAGAATCTAAAATAAAAATTCAGAAAAGCACATTGTATGATTTTTAAATAATTAATTTTCATTTTATTGCATAAAGAGTAGACTGAAGGGAGTAACTCTCCCCCCCCAAAAAAACCAAAACAAAAAAAACTAATCAGTGAAAGCCTGGAAAATCATCACAAAAGAAGAGTGCACAAGTTTAGTGATGTCAGTGGGTCACAGGCTTGATGCAGTTAGTGCAAGCAAAGGATTTGCAGCTAAATATTGAGACTTATTCACTTTATTCTGTCTTAAATTTATCTGTTCTAATACGTCTGCTCACGAGAAAAATGGCTGAGTTCAGACAAAAGGTTTTCTCTGAACTGTGTATCAGATCCAGAAGTAAATACCGGAAAATAAGAGCTGAGGTGTTGATCTTTTGTCTCATATTGATTTTATTTTTTTATTTTTTATGTCAAACACAAATGTTTTCATGTCTACAGCAATAATAAAGGGATTGGCCTCACTGCTCTAATACTTTTGGAGAGGAGTGTATACGACTGAGAGCAGAATCTGACGTAACACTTTTCATAGGAAATATTAAATAATGTTGCTACTACAGATGCTATATTAATGATGCATTTCTGTTTCTGCAGCACGGGAACTGAAACAGGATTGGCCAGTAGATTCTACAGTCTGTCTGGATGACATGTCCTGGGATGAGGGTAATGACACATTATGTACACTAAATATTTACACAAAATACCGTAACTAGGGAGGCAAGTAGAGTTATGTTTTTGGACAGTTAATTCTTTTTTGAAGTTTTGCCTCTCTGCACTATCACAGTGGATTTTTACAGACTTTCAGCTTTAATTCAAGGGGCTTTATTAACTGTTCAGAAATACAGCCATTCTATTCATAGCCTCTCATTTCCTAAAGCTCAAAAGCATCTGACTGACAGGCAGTTCCATGGTTTGCCTGTCATTCCATGACAGTTTAAGCAAAATGTTTCACGCACAAATCCGTGATTAATCATCAATTTCATACCTGAATTCTCCACAAACAAATTTAGAAGTCCCTCTGAGCATGTGTACAAAATGGTAAATGGACTAGTTCTTACATAGTGCTTTTCTACTCTATCTGAGCACTCAAAGTGCTTATACAACACGTTTACAGTTAGCCATTCATAGAGGCACTTCCATCAGTGAGTAAGCTAAGTGCTTCACACACATACATACTCCAGCGCTTGCATTGGAGAGCAACTTGGGGTTCAGTATCTTGCCCAAGGATACTTTGGCATGCAGCCCGGAGCAGCCAGGAATTGAACCGCCAACCTTCCGGTTGGTAGGTGACCTGCTCTACCTCCTAAGCTATGACGAAGATCTTTATTGGGCATTATTTCCAGTTTTCCCAAACATGGTACCCCCCCCAACCCCCCCCCCCAAAAAAAAACAATTGAAATAAAAAAAGGCAATGAATGAAGGCAATAAATAATAATTCTTTTTTTTTAAAGAAAAGGCAAGAAATGCAATACTGTCTCAATGAAGTAGATAGTGAGGCTCATGTATTGATCAGATGTGCAACTAGTATCGTAGTGGTAGTGAAGTATGACACAGCTGCCCCGTGTACAGCTGAGAAAGCACCATCTGAGAGAATGTTTACGTCCATGGCGAGTCACTTTAATCAGCCTCTAACATCCACCGCCGATTGTTTTACACAGAGAAACATCTACAGGAACACTACAGAAGTTAAAATAAAATATGCAGATGAACTGTTAACTGATACAATGTTTCAATCAGGCAGCGCGCTGAAGGCTGACGGCCGCCGTCCTGCTTTACATGGCAGCGCTGCCTGCAGCAAGCAGCAGCGAGTCTAAAGGGGGTATGAGGTGTACTAGGCCATATTCATTTCAAAGCTTTAGTAACATTATTTTGCAGTTTTAGAGTAATATAAATAAAAACAAACCTTTATATTAATGAAATTAAATTGTATTCATTAAAAATATATATTTTTAAAAGGTTTTGTTTTGTTTTTTCTATGTAGGTCCATAAAAATATGGATGGGCCAGTAAAACTCTGAGCCACTAACCTGAGGCTGTGTTGAGTTGGATCCTGAATTATTATTGACATTAATTATTAACATCTCCACTATCAGAATGTCTGTTTTCTGCAACCAAGTGGTACCAAAGCCCAACTCAAGTTAAAATCCACTGTGGAGTATCATAGATGTTGTACAGTTCATTTCCTGTAAAATCACTGGAGAAACTGTTGATGATGTGCAACATTGGTTATAATAGTGTAATTGTTCCGTTCCCCTAAAGAGTCCAGGGGGTTTGGGGAAGTAACAAAAAGTGACCGGGTTGACAAAAGGAGACACGAAAGCAAAGCTGGTAAAATAAAGGATTTTTATTAAGGTTATAACAAAAAAAGACAGACACGCCGCTATGACCTTCAAACAAATTAATAACCCACAACAACAAGGTGAGGTAAAGGGCCTCAATCCAAAAACACCCTCCTCTCCACTGAGCAGGAGTAAGCAGCTGCAACACAGTCCACAAGCTGTCACACAAAGCACTCTCTGGCAGTCACTGGGCCTGGAGCTCTCCTCTTTCTGGCCTTAAGTACCACAGCTTTGGGCCACATACATCTCCCGGGTCTGTCAGGTCTTTGCTGGATTGATTGTTTCCTATTTCTTTAAGTACATAACTTTCAGATACTGTTCATCTGCTGCAGATAGGGTTTTAGGCTTGCTGGCTCTTCTTTTGTCCTCCACCACACTGCACACCAGGCAGAGAGATGCCAAGTTTTGACCTTTTGGGAATCAAAGAGGTGTTTCTTGGTTCAAAAATATCTTGCCTGTCAAATTGAATTGTCTTTGTGAGTTTTAATAGATTCAATGGAGACAAAGGATGTGCTTAACAAAAAACACAGGAACAAAAAAAAAATATTCCTGTGAAAATGGTCAGGTACGAGGACTGCACTGAAAACGAGTTAATAAAGCAGCCAATGGCCAAAGAAAATCTTTAAAAGGACTTCGGAAAGCCTGGAGAACTATTGCTCAAGACCACTTTAAAAAAATTACAAGAAAGTCTGGCTCTGGTCTGAATGTATGATTAAATGTGGCTTATTATCTAAAAGTGCTTTGGGTGGTCAGTAAGACTAGAAAAGTACCGTATCAATCAGAATTGGATGGATATTCATACACATCAGCGAGGCCATATTTACCTCTAGTACAACTATCACTTTTTTGTATGCACTTCTTTGTTTTTGTATACAGATGCTTATTTTTAAAAAAATATGAAGCCATAAATAGAAAACTAAACTGGCATTTATATATCTTGACTTATGACTTAATGTATTTCACTTTTGATTTAGCATTTGATGTAATGATTGTCCCATCTGTATATTTTCACGATTACTGTCCCAGATGTACTTGATTAAAGCAGGTAGATGTCTTCTGTTGTTTCAGATGACTGTGTTTATACACACTCCTGTCGCTGTGGAGGACGATTCAGTGTCACTGAGGAGGAGCTCGAAGAGGAGACGCAGAGGAAGCAGCAAGATGTTGGCGAAAAGGAAACAGAAAAAGGACAACACAGAGAAGCGGTTGTTTGCTGTGATACATGTTCCCTCAGTGTTTACGTGATAAAAGACCTCAAATGTTAAAATGCCAATAATATTAATAATACTTTTCCATAATTTTCATTGTATCATTGTTAACATTTTCCTCCTTGGAGGAGTTCAAGTCAAGAAAGCATAGTGTTGGCTGGTGGGAATGGATGCTGTGAGTTCCTGAGAGTTACAGTAAGGTGTTTATGTTTTTGGACAATGACAATTTTTGTTGTTCACAAGAACAAGTCAGTTATGGAATGAATCCTGGCTTCAAGCTCAGACTCTCCACTGTCAAAAGTACTGCATTATCCACAAGCGTTTCTTATACAGTCACCTCACCTATTTTCAGTGGCTCAAATGCAATTGGACAAATGGACACTAAAGTCAACACCCTACAACGTTGGAGCAAGAACAACAACAATCAGATGATTCCCAATAAGCAGCACTTGGCAACAGTGGGAAGGAAGAACTCCCTTTAACAGGAGGAGCACCCTGACAGAAGCAGGCTCATGGAGGGGCAGTCATCTGCAATGACTGGTTGGTGACTGAGGGAAAGAAATAAGAAAAAAGAGGATGAATGTTATGCATCTTGCCTGAAAACTGTCTAAAGTCTCTTTCTGGTAGGTGGAGAACTGTCGCTGCTAAAGTTGAGAACAGCGAACTTGTTTCACCACTTGAGGCAAAAAAAAAAAAAAAATGACCATCTTTAGGCTCTAATGACTATTGCTATGGCAAATTATGCATTTCATGGCTCCATGGTTATTGTTGTAATTGGGAAAATATTATAGACAATTACAAGCCTGGATGTTGAGGCATTTCTGTTATTTATGAACTAATGAATGATAATTTTGTTATTAAGTAATTTGTATTGATAAATTTGCTTAATTTTAGTCTGTGTCATCGGTAGTAAGAAAAAATGGGGTTGGATGTCACAGCTCTGCCGTTTCGCGAGCCAGTCTAAGCCGCACCAGGATCAGATGTGGGACTGAAATCAGCTGGCGGGGTAATCCTGACTATGACTGTAAAACTTTGTTTTTAAAAGTATAAATAAATCCGAAACTGAACTTCACTCATGTGTCTGAAACACTGAACTGCTCCTGCCTAAGTGGCTCCCAGCAAGAGCACGTCGGAGGCTGCAATATCCGCTGAGTACGATCAGCCTATGAAGGGAGAGATGCTAGCAGCGGGTCACGTGCCACCCTAATGTAAACACATGACTCCACCGAGAGTTGCTAGCTGCGTTCCATATGACAGGAAGAGCAAAGGAGTGCTGTTACCTTTTTAATGTTTTTGTTGTGCACAAATCTTTTGCCAAATTTCTGGACAAAATGAACATTTCTTTCTGAAAAAAGTAAAGATTTCTAACATGTAACGGGGTGAGAGGCAGGGTACACGCTGTACAGGTTGCCAGCCTGTCACAGCGCTAACACAGAGACAGGCAACCATTTGCACCTATGGGCAGTTTAGAGTGACTAATTAACCTCACTGTGAGGCAGCAGTGCTAACCACCACGCCACCATGCAAACGCTCCATAAACTAGGCACACAACTGTACCTCTAACTTCAGTAAATAAATACTTAGAAGTTCACGTCTTGTTAAAAACTCTGCGTTCAAGTAGATAACAAACTGACTTCTACACCAAACATTTCTTTACGCTTTGTTGCATTATCTCCTGATTTTGACCTGGACGAGCTGGAATATTACATCGAATCCTGCCACAATCACTTATTTACAGTGGGGAAGCAAAAAGGTGAAAACTGAGCCACTCAAACATGATGCCATCATAAAAATGCCCCAGGTCACCCAACTCATTCACTGAATCACCAGCCTAGACAGAATCAACCTGTTTTTCAGTGACACTTGTATTTCTATAGATCAAAAGCAATGGAAATTAGGGAATTGTGTGTGTGTGTGTGTGTGTGTGTGTGTGTATCATAGATAATACCTATGCACACATGTACACATATGGAAATGGGAACATGCATACACAGAAGTCAGCAATTCAGTATTTCACCCAATACATTAATATATTAAATACTATATTACTAATTCTCCATTTATTATAATATGTAATATGAATATTAAATGCACTAAATATTATTTGTTACTAATGAATCATCATTATTGTTGTTGTTGCTTGGTGATGAGGATGATGTAATAATAGTATAATAATCCATCTATCATACTTACACCCCTCCCTCCCCATCCTTCATGGTACTGTAGCTCAGGTTTAATGACATCTCACTATGGATGGCTCTTGAAAGTGGCAGGTTTAATGCCAGGTTTGGAACTTGGTGAGTGTTACACACTACACTCAACAACGCCACACTAACTTTATACGGTCTGCCAGTTATGAGTTGTTCCTAAACACTTCCACTTTGCATTAATACCTCTTACAGTTGATTGTAGAATGTCTAGGAGGGAAGAGGTTTCACAAACTGGCTTGTTGCAACATTTGCCTCCTATTACATTACCACACTAAAATTCAGTGAGCTCTTACTATCAAGTGGCCAAAAGGATGAGCTTATATCATTAATACATTCATCATCTTGGTATTTCCATTGCCTTTAAGGAACAAGAATCTCTTTGTTATAAATAAGATGGTAAGGAGGTACCTTTATACATTTACAATATCCATGCTAAAATATTTCAGAAAGCTTATTAAAGACATTACAGAACCAAAGATTAAAATATATGACACACTGATGTATATGGAGTCCATTAAACTGAAATTAAGGTCATTTGCTCAGATGTATTTATTATGCCAAAGTAAACTGGTATTAGTTTGAATAGATTCTGAATTGTTTACAACATTTTTATAAATATTTCATAATGTTTTTTCTACAATTGCCTCAAAATTTTATATCTGAAAAAAAAATATGTTCATGTGTACAGTTAACTTTGAACAGTCATTTTGCCACTTTGCCAACTCACTGCAGAGAAGTTATACTTATGTACTGGATCAATAAAAATCTCTGTGTGTGACACTAAAATGTAGACACTATCATTACAATATGTGTAGGTTATGCCGTTTTAAATCCATCTAGTCGAGAGCCATGTGAAGCACTGTGCTGGATAAAGGGGCATGCTGGAAGGCCGGGGAGCTCAGTTGTTGAACAATATGCGGAAAATATGTGAAAATCAAAACTCTGAAGCAGAGTACTGCCATCTCTCTCTATCTTTGTGTGTGTGTGTGTGTGTGATACTTGGTGATTGTGTTTTCCACTTCTCAGAGAGTGCTGCTTTTTACAAGTGTTTAGATAAAGGTTATTTGGAAGCCCAGTGATGGCACCATGGGAATTGTTCTGAGGTAATGTGACTCAAAAGAAGTGGGTCTACGAGGTTGTTCCCCTTGAGAGTCTACCTGTGAGGTTTTACTTGGACACAATAAAGTGAGTCTGTATGCGTGCTGTGGCCTTTGCTACATGTCTAAACCTGCCTGTTGAGTGGCATGGTGCTGCTTAGCATACCTAATCTCATCAAGCACATCAGAGAAATCAGCAGACTTTCTTTTAGACATTTAAGCATAACGAATAACACAGGACATAAGACAATAGCATTAATACAAGAAACAATGGCCTGATCTAGATTTCTGCAGTAGGCAGACAGCCCTCCTTCTGTATCTTACACAGGATTAGGACACAAAGAGTCTGATTTCCTATTTCCTTTTAAGACTTACCCAGTCTGAAAAAGCCAGAAGGCTCAGAGGTGGAACAGGAGTTTAGTTCCCTATCAGATAACTTGAAATGTGCTGAAAGGTTTTTTATGGATTTTTGTGTCCAGTAGCACCATAACAAAATATTTAAGCAGTCACATTCATGGGTGTGGATTTGATGATCAGATGGACAGCAACCTCTTAACTTCCAGCTGACAGCTACCTTGCCCCTCTCCTTTCCTCCTCTGCACCCAACAAAGAGCCAGAAAACCCTTTGTTTTTTTAGTGGTGTGGAGTTTAGGTTAGAGATTTGTCATTTGCTTGCCTTTTAGATCCTGTTGGTGAAGAGCAGGGACCACTAGAAGCTTTTCTTTGCTACTTTCGCATTACTCACCTCCAAAGAACACAAACTGCTGCTTAGCATCATAAATTGTACTATGCTGCTGGCCTTCTCTTGGCACTGGCTGTCATAGTTCAGCAGTGTGGCAGGCAGAGTGTGGACCCAAATGCAGGACTGATGTAAACTCAGAAGTTTAATGCTTGGTTCTCTCACAAAATTCAAAGACAAGGAGCAAAGGAAAACAGGCCCTAAATACACACAGAGATGATGAGGCAAGGGGAAACAGGTTGGAAACTAATCACAGGAGACAAGACCAAGGATGCAAAACCAAACACAATGAACGCGAGACAAGTGACTGGCAAAATAAAACAGGAAGTAACTAAAACATCCGACAGATACAAAGACTTGACAATCAGATAAAGTGAACGCAGGGGAGGCATGATAAGTAAAACAAGGAATAAAATACACACAACTAAAACTATAACCAGAACCCTTACAGGGTGACCCTTAGGCCAGGGACATAACAAACAGTATACTAGTGTTTGCATTGTTCACACACATTCTATAATATACATTATATCATGGAAGATCTGTCGTCTTCTTTCAGCTGCTCCATTTAGGGGTTGCAATGGTGGATCATCTGCCTCCATCTCATCCTATCCCTAGCATGCGCTTCTCTTACACCAACCCACTGTATGTGCACCTTCAATACATCCATGAACCTCCTCTGAGGTCTTCCTCCTTTCCTCCTGCCTGGCAGCTCCATCTTCAGCCTTCTTTGTCCAATATATGCACTATCCCTCCTCTGCACATGTCTCAGCCTTGCCTCTCTCTAAATTTTTCTTTAAACCACTCATCTTGAGATGTCCCTCTGATGTACTCATTTCTGATTTTGTCCCTTCTGGTCACTCCCAGTAACATGTTCACCTCTGCCACCTCCAGCTCGGCCTCCTGTCTTTTTGTCAGCGCCACTGACTCCAAATCATACATCACAGCAGGTCTCACTACCATCTTACAAACCACCTGCCATCCTTCTGTCACAGATCAACCCTGCCACTCGTCTCCACCTACTTTGGATGGTTGAACCCAGGTATTTAAACTCATTTGCTTTCACTCCCTCTGTGTCTTGCATCTTCACCTTTCCACCTGTCTCCCTTTCATTCGCATACATGTATTCTGTCATGCTTTCACTGACTGTCATTTCTCTTCTCTCCAGAGTATACCTCCACCTGCTCCCTACTCTCACTACAGATCACAATGTTGTCTGCAAATATCATAAAGCACGGAGACTCCTGCCTTTCCTCATCTGTCGGCCATCGCAAACAAGAAGGGGCTCAGAGCTGATCCCTGATGTAATCCCACCCCCCACCTTGAAACCATCTGCCACTCATACCACACATCTCACCACTGCCTCTCTGTCCTCATACACGTCCTGCACCACCCTCACATACCTCTCTTCCACTCCTGACTTCCTCATGCAGTACCACAGTTCCTCTCTTGGCACTCTATTGTCTGCCTTCTCTAGACCCACAAAGACACAGTGAAGCTCCTTTTGACCTTCTCTATGCTTCTCCATCAACACTGTCAACACAAATATCACATTCTGTCAACACAAACTACATTCACGAAACCTCTGACTCTTCCTGCAAAACCAAACTATTGCCTCAAAACAGTTCAAACAGTGCTCAAAAGCAAACAATGTTGTCAGATCAGACCCCGAGTCAATCAAATTGAAAAACACCACTGAACAGTCATTACACACAACATAGTAGTGTGTAGTACAAATGTATATATAAACATTTGTACTACAAGTGCTAAACCGGAGTTTTGTTTTTAAAAAAGCACTTTTGTGAACAGTAAAGATTATTTCTAAAGACTTTATGATCTGATCGTGGTGTTTTCCTTTTTTCTGTGTTGTGTGTAAATCGGCAAATCGGTACAAGTCCTTTTCTCCTTCTAGTGTCCAGCCTCACATACAACATAGAAGCCCTTTCCTGCACGTCCTCATTATACCATCAAGCCTCCTTGTCTGTTTTCCTCTCTCCAGAGGATACATCAAATATCTTCTTGGCAGTTTCCCTCTTCAGCTGAACTTTCCCAGTCATCTGGTAACACTTCACTACCACCCAAAGCCTTTCTCAACTCCTTCCTGAACTCTGTGCAACATTCTTCCACCTTCAACTTCCTTGCCTCTGCCTTCACTTGCTTCCTCTTCTTGGTGTCCAAAGTCATCCTACAGAGAGCCATCAAATGCTGCCTAACTACATTCTCCCCGACACCACCTTACAGCCTGAAATCTCTTTCAGATTGCATCTTCTGCATAAGATGTAGTCCACATGTGTGCACCTTCATCCAGTCTTAAACATTTCCCTATATTTCCATTACTATTTTTTTGGCAAAATCCACTATTATTCCACCAGCACCTTATAGGTGGAGGTGGCTGTTGTTAACTCAGGCCCCAACTGATCTGGTATAGTGGTACAGATCATTCTTTATGATCTGCATGTTTGATTTGGCAAAGATTTACCCTCCCCATTATCTGGATGTGTCTTATATGGCAGCTTTGCAACCAGAGACATGATCTAAATGCAGCGTTGTGCCAAACATATTTGCTTTTCCAAGATGAGCACCATAAATTCTCATGTTAGATTTTTTCTTTTCATTTTCTTTCTTTATTTCTATTATTATTCACACAAGTGTGTGGGTAATATGGCAATGCCAGAGCTAGCAGGCAGGAAAAAAGTGAAAAAAAGAAAAAAGGGGAGAAAATAGGAAGAAAAAAAGGGAATTAGAGGACAGAGCACAAGTAGAAAAGCACAATGGTTCTAGTATAATTATCTAACCATCAGATGCCACTACTCAATACAGTGAGCTATGATGTCACCCCTTTCAATTATTCATAGAAGAAAGGCTCCTTAAACACACTAAGCATTAATTATACATTGCAATACAATTTAGAAATAAACCTGTCTTGTACTGTACACCTAACATGCATTGTCAAAAAATTGTTTAAATTTATATTTTGGTAATTTGTGTGAGGTGTACCAGTTGCCATGGTTGCCTTTAATTCAGAGAATGTTGTAGTGATGGTTGGTACAGCGGTGCAATAGGTTGCACTGTCCCATCACAGCCTTTCATATGATCATATGATATAACTTGTTTTGAACAGTCACCTATGCCGCAGAAATCACTTTTTCATATTTTTAAGTTTTCTCAAGTTATATATCAGAAAACAGATAAAACATGTACCAGTACTTGTCTGTGTTACTCAACACACTGCAGTTTTGAAAATGTGATAGAAACTATTGAAACTATGTTATATCCCATATTATTAATTTTCAAAGCTGATGAATGAAAAAAACTGTTCTATAAAAAATAAAAATGCTACAAGGGCTCAAAAATGCTGTAAAATATAAAGCAAAAAACACAACTCAAAACAAAACTCAACACATTACTATGTACTTTAAAGGCATGAAACTCTGACAGTTTTCATGGTATGAAGGTAAAGTTTTGCATGACTTCAGTAGTTATGCATACTAAAGTTATTGCACAAAAAAAGCTGAATCAGAAGATTCCAAGATTTCTCTCATTTGCCTGGATTTAGCACATTTTTAAAGTAAAAACAAAAATCTAGGCCCATTCACAGTGTTTTTCTTGTCTCAGTACATGAAGGAAAATTGCTTATAGTGGTGCTTTTCTTATTCTACAGAATGTTTCTTTTTTTTTTAACGGCATTGCCAAATATATATATATATATATACAATGCAATGATTTGAAATCTTTTAAAACCTTTTAAACCTTATATTTAATAAAAGGCAAAATATCAGATGCCCCCCCCCCAAAAAAAATTAATCTATGAACATTTGATGTTTTTATGTGACCAACACATTTGGGACATAGTAGCTAATGCAATGAAAAAATACAGAAGAAAATTGGGCAAAAGGTAACACATAGAGTTAAAAAAAAAAATAAAACAATAAAATAAAATTTTTAGAAAAGCATGCTATGACTCAGAAAAAAATTATCCTATGACTGCATAGAGGTCCTAACCTTCAAGTTGAGACCTAGTACCCTAAATGACAGAGCTATTCTCCACTCAGCAGGACTGCGACAGACACACAAAGGGATAACGACTGGTAATGACGCTGATATCTTTGGTCACTCAGCCTGCAAAGGTCACAGCTGACAGGAGATCTGAGTGACGATCATCTCCCATCCATCCAGCCATCTTTGCGTTTGTCAAAGACAGGAGTTGAAAATGAAGGGTGAGGGGCAAATAGGGGTGATGTGTATTGTCTAAATTTTTCACTAATTATTTTCCTCTCTAGCACTAGTAGTCATAAATGCAGGCGAGGTGGGGAGGTGGTGTGTATGTGTATGTGTGGGCTGAGGGAGTGGGCAGGAGGAGGAGTTGACAGCTGATGTGTAATTGAGGGGTTGGTAGAATATTGATGTGACAGACACAGAGACACGCTGAGATGCGCTGGGACACAAAATCCATTTCACCTGCACACCACCTACAATTAGTCTGCTTTAGATCACTTTCTACCCATATTCTGGACAAAAACTCGCCACGCCCCAGCCTGTTAGGACCACCTGTACTGGTCACACACTGTAAAATCTTAAAATCTGTTTAATTAAATGTTATTCAAGTTATCTTTTTTTTAACACATGGAAGAAAAAAGTCATGTTAATAAGAAGTCAGATGTAAAGTGTTGCCACATGTATGATATTTTTTCTTTTTGGACTATAATTAAGAGTGAAATGCTCGAGCAGATTTGGAATCGGTTTCATTACTCATTTTACTCAAAATATGTTGGTAATATTTTACAGAAACCTGACCCTGGATCAATAAAAGCTGACCCAGTGTATTCTGTACCTTCTCCACTATCCTAGACCCCTTAGATCAGTTTCCATTTCTCACCAAGGTTGTTAGGGTAGGCTAAAACTGAAGCAAAATACTTTCTTGTTAAATGAAATAAAAATCAAAACTAGATTTTATAGAAAAAACAAAAAAATTGTATACTTTAAAAACTAATCGGAATCACATAAAATCTTCCAAATCTAGTCACTTTGGCCTAACTTGTCAGCAACAATGAGAAAGCTTTGTTGCTTTGTTAACCTTATTGAGACTTAAGCTCTATATGACTGAATCAGTTCACTATTACCTCTTTTCCACCTACCCAGTGCCAGTGAAATCTTTCTGGAAACAACAGTCCTTTTTAGTGGAAATGGATGAAACAGGTTTTGACTGGTATTAAAGAGGTTAAAGTCACTTACTCACATCTCCTTAAATCTTGCTTCCCTTAACTTTAATTAGCACTGAAACAAAGAAACAAACAAAAAAACTAAACTAAAGTGAAGCAACCTAGAAACTAAACAAAAAATATGAATCAGAAAAGAAATGTTGCTGCAATCAGCAATGAGGAGGACAATCTGTCTAGGAAACAAGTTGTGAGAATAGCAGGAATAGCAGAAGGAAGAGGTGTTAAGATCTGCCAGCAAGTTGTATGGTAAAGCACACGTTTGTTAATTGCAGTGCCCCCCAAAGGTGTAATGACACCAAATTCATTGTGTGACCTCAGGGGATAAGTTGGTTAGTTAAAACTTTGCTGAGGTATGAGCTCAGTTCATGTTTGGTGACTTCGCCACTGATTTTGATTTTGGAAAATCAAAAATTAATCTAATAATGTTTGTGAGGCCTGAAGATGATCTGAATCAGATTTGGTGAACACTGAGCAAACTTTGTGACCTATGAAAACTTTTTATGGAGTTCCATAAAATGCAATATGGTGGAAAATCCAACAAGGTGGAAAATTATGTCATAGCCTATGATGAACTCGGCTAGATCCGAGAATTCCAATGGCACCTCAATATCAAAAATTGGCCATGCAAGTCACAGGTTATGGTCAATAACACAAATCCAACTTTGCCCCACTGGTGGCGTTACAGTACAGAAGCAAATGGCACATAACTTGGTGAAATGACAATAAGAATTTTGGGAGTAAGTGTGCCAAGTGGTCACACATTTTGACCAGATGGTTCTCGGAACTGCTATAGACTCCTATTGGAAAGAAAAAAATAGTTGATAATGATGATGATGTATAGTAATTATAAAACTTAACCACAGGCCTTCAAGCTGGCAATAATTAAACCGTTAATTGAAAAAACATCGTTCAACCCATCTGTCTTAGTTTATTATAGGCAAACCTTCCTTTTACCTCAAAAATTCTTGAAAGAGTAGTTGTAAAACAGCTAACTGGTCATGAGGTATGGGGAATGGTTTATTTGAAGAGTTTAAGTCAGGTTTAAGTCAGGATTCAAAATTCATCACAGTACAGAAACAGCATTAGTGAAGTTTACAAATGATTTTCTTATGGTCTCTGACAGTGGACTCTTCAATTCCACATGTCTCTGTGCTTGTCCTGCTATATCTCAGAACAGCATTCAGTACTGTTGACTATTGTATTACAGCGGTTAGAACATGCTATAGGTATTGAAGGTACTGCATTGCAGTGGTTTGAATGATATCTATCTTATAGACTCCAATTTGTTCATGTAAATGGAGAGTCTTCTTCACAGGGTTCTGTGCTAGGACCAATACAATTTACACTATACATGTTTCCCTCAGGCATTATTATTAGAAAGCATTGGATATATTTTCATTGCTATGCAGATGATACCCAGCGTTATCGATCCATGAAGCCAGTCGGCACACATCAATTAGTTAAACTGCAGGAATACCTGAAAGACAATGACCTGAATGACCTCTAACTTCCTGCTTCTAACTTCAGATAAAACTGAATTTACTGTACTCAGCCCCACAAATCTTAAAAACATGGTGTCTGACAAGATATGTACTCTGGATGGCATTACCTTGTTCTCTAGTAACACTGTGAGGAATCATGGAGTTGTTTTTGACCAGGATACGTCTTTCAATGTGCATATTAAACAAATTTGTGAAATTGCTTCCATGCATTTGCGCAATATCTCTAAAATTAGAAACATTCTGTCTCAGAACGATGCTGAAAAGCTAGTTCATGCATTTATTACATTTAGGCTGGATGTAATTCATTCACTGTAATTCATTATTATTTGCCTGGAAAAAGAGTTTGTTCCTCTATAAAAAAAAATTTTAAAAAAAGCCCTCCGTAAAGCTAGGACATCTTACTATTCATCATTAATTGAAGAAAATAAGAACAACCCCAGGTTTGTTTTCAGCACTGTAGCCAGGCTGACAAAGAGTCAGAGCTCTGTAGAGCCCAGTATTCCTTTCACTTTAACTAGTAATGACTTCATGGATTTCTTTACAAATAAAATTTTAGACATTAGAGGAAAAATTATTCAAAACCATCTCCAAGATTTATCTTCATGTTCGGCTGCTTTCAGCACTGCCGTTATTTTTTCGCTCCAGTTGATCTTTCAGAATTAACTTCAATAGTTACTTCCTCCAAACCATCAATATGTTTACTAGATCCAATTCCCACTAGACTGTTCAGAGAAGTCTTTCCAATTATTGATGCTTCAATCTTAAAAATGATCAATCTGTCTTTATTAGTTGGCTATGTACCACAGGCCTTCAAGCTGGCTGTAATTAAACCGCTACTTAAAAAGCCATCACTTGACCCAGCTGTCTTAGCTAATTATAGGCCAATCTCCAACCTTCCTTTTCTCTCAGAAATTCTTGAAAGAGTAGTTGTAAAACAGCTAACTGATCATCTGCAGAGGAACGGTTTATTTGAAGAGTTTCAGTCAGGTTTCAGAATTCATCACAGTACAGAAACAGCATTAGTGAAGGTTACAAATGATCTTCTTACAGCCTCTGACAGTGGACTCATCTCTGTGCTTGTCCTGTTGGACCTCAGTGCAGCTTTGATACTGTTGATCATAACATTTTATTACAGAGATTAGAGCATGCCATCGGTATTAAAGGTACTACACTGCAGTGCTTTTAATCATATTTATCTAATAGACTCCAATTTGTTCATGTAAATGGGGAGTCTTCTTCACACACTGAGGTTAATTATGGAGTTCCACAGGGTTCTGTGCTAGGTCCCATTTTATTTACATTGTACATACTTCCCTTAGGCAGTATTATTTGAAAGTATTGCATCAATTTTCACTGTTATGCAGATGATACTCAGCTTTATCTATCCATAAAGCCAGATGACCCACATCAACTAGTTAAACTGCAGGAACGTCTTAAAGACATAAAGGCCTGGATGACCTCTAATTTCCTGCTTCTAAATTCAGATAAACCTGAAGTTCTTGTACTCGGCCCCACAAATCTTAGAAACACGGTGTCAAACCAGATACTTACTCTGGATGGCATTACTTTGGCCTCCAGTAACACTGTCAGAAATCTTGGAGTCATTTTTGACCAGGATATGTCCTTCAGTGCACATATTAAACAATTATGTAGGACCGCTTTTTGCATTTGCGCAATATTTCTAAAATTAGAAACATCCTTTCTCAGACTGATGCTGAAAAGTTAATCCATACATTTATTACTTCTAGGCTGGAGTACTGTAATTCATTATTATTAGGCTGTCCTAAAAGCTCCCTGAAAAGCCTTCAGCTGATCCAAAATGCTGCAGCTAGAGTACTGACAGGGACTAGAAAGAGAGAGCAGATTTCTCCCATATTGGCTACTTGTCCATACTTCACTCTGTATTTAATCATTATTATTCTCTTCCACAGCATGTCTTTTGTCCTGTCTCTCTCCCCTCAGCCCCAGCCAGTCACAGTAGATGACTGCCCCTCCCTGAGCCTCATTCTGCCAGAGGTTTCTTCCTGTTAAAATGGAGTTTTTTCTTTCCCATGGTTGCCAAGTGCTTGCTCATAGGGGGTCGTTTTGACTGTTGGGTTTTCTCTGTGTTATTGGAGGGTCTTTACCCACAATACAAAGCTCCTTGAGGCGACTGTTTGGTGTGATTTGGCGCTATATAAATAAAATTGAATTGAATTATTATCAGGTTGTTCTAAAAACACCCTGAAAAGCCTTCAGCTGATTCAAAGTGCTGCAGCTAGAGTAATGACAAAGACCAGAACCAGAGAGTTTCTAGTCTGATATGTTGCTGAGTATCGTTGTACTGTTTGACCAAAAGATTGACTCCTGAAGTTGTGTCTGAAGTTCACATCTGAGAATTTTGTCCATCTTTACTGCAGCTACAGCTGTTGTTAATTCTAGTCTGGGTTGTGACATACTTCAGTGGTGCCACTCAATTTCCCCATTAAGAAGGAACAGTGCCTTTTTCTATCACAGTTTGTTAAGAGAATGTAGCTGACATAGCCAACCTCACTGGCATCTGCAAAATGGTGCAGCTGCGCCTCCTGTGTGGATCTGAGCCCTTCTGGCTTCAGGGAACACCAAAACATGAAATCATCTGTAGATTTGTTAGTGATTCATTTCACAATTTGGCGTGTTCTTTTTCCATCTCCTCATTCCAGCAGTTTTCATTGAAATCTATATTCTTCATTAAATTTATTTTCAGAGTGCTGGCACATTGCTCAGCTAAACAGTGGTTATTTGGTAGTTTTGCAGCACTATTTTTTCAGTGGTAGGCCTATTTGGTAATGTCCATGGATCAGCTCTGCTGTCTTTGTGACTTGATGTATGAACTGTTGATCTTCCTTGGACATTCAGCAGTGTTGTACCGCTGAACTAACAGATCTAAATAAACTCTGATTAGTTGTATAACGTTGTAGACCATTGTTGCTGGCCTTAAAACAAGTTTTAATAGCATATTGCTCCCCTTCACTGTTTATCACCTGCCATGGTTCCATGGCTTTACAAATGTTGGCAGCTATGAGCAGGCCAACCTCAACCTCAATGTAGGGTAGATACACATCTTTTAAGACCATTTTGCAATGTCTTCCTGCTTTGGGATGTCCCTTTTATTTGCTGGAATGTGGCTGGATGTGAAAGCCTTCTCTTCTCAATGCATGTTTTCTTCAATTCCACATATCTCCAGATCACTGAGAACACTATTAATCAGCTTGTTACTGTTGGAAAATTAATTGTGTTGAAGTTCTTCTGTGCAAAAATTCACAGTACTCCCAGGATCTAGGAAAGCACGTGTCTGTATAGGTTCTCAATCATCCAGGTCATGGTAGTCTCTGGAGTTTGAAAAAAAAAAAGGTGATTGGACTTCTCTAAGTTTCTTTAAGGTGTTTTGCCTCTCATCTGAAAGGCTTCTTCAGTTCTCAACCAAAAGGTGGAGAGACCCAGGTATTTAAACCCCAGTGGGGGTGTCCCCTTGCATAATCACAAGTGTCAAGGTGTGAAAGGAGTCATATGTTTCTACATTCATGTTGCTTTTCCTGGACTTGACCTTCACTGGTACTGCTGCCAGTATACATTCTTCCTCTCAGGCCCCAGTTTGTCTACACCCAATGACACATGTATGCTGGAAAACTCACTGCTCTCAGTAATAGTAGTTTCTGCAGTCTCAGTTGTCATGCTGTCCTTTTCAAAGATATGTAGCATGTCTGGGTGATGCTGAGAACATATCTGATACTTTTTTGCAGTGTTAACTTAAAGTCTTTAAATTTCAAAAAATCTGTTTTTGATGCAATTGTTAGCTCTTTTATCCTACTGCAAACAGCGAGACTGTGACAAAACAAACACGGTTTGATTGCTCTGTCGTCTCCAACATTTTCCTTTGACTAGCCAAGATAACACCTGTAGCAAAGTTGCTCCCCTTTTGTCTTCCCTTTCCAGTAGTGTTCTGCCTGAATGTTTAGCCGTTCTTTTCTGCAGCTGAAGGACTTTTCTGTACAATATGTCTTCAAAAAGATGCTCTAAAGCTACTGTAACCCTGTTTTCTGGTTGAGGTAGCGTTCTCCGGTCTTTCTCCTTCTCGGGCGGTGGGTGTAAGGCGGGTTACAATTAATCCTAAAAAATATATATAATCTTCTAATAATAAACACCAACTCGGCAGGACAGTGTGATCTCAACTTTTTACTTACTACGTCGTCACTCCGACGCACACCACACGGGGAAAAAGACCCATGTTGCACCCAAAAACAGTCCCACCATAAACAGTACAAGGTACACAATATGCAAGACAAATTTATATTCTAAACCACACAAATGAAATGTGACCAAAAATAAATATGTGCCATAACTAAGGTTACACTACTTTAACATGGTGGTCAATAAATTCAACCAGGTTAGCCTTGCCTGTACTCTTCCTTTCACATGAGTCTCAAAGGATGTCATTCTTCACTTTTCATGTATTTTATGCAGAAGCTTTCAAATGATAACTAATATATTGGTGGGATTTTCCACCGCTTCCCTGCATTCTGTGTCGATCATGGTGTTTCTACATTGTCACAGCCCCTCCTCTGACCTCCTGCAGGTCAGAGGTGGACCTTGAGTAATTGGAGCCACCTGGGCTCACTACTTTAAGCAGGGCTCCACTGACCATTCTCCCCTCTCTGCTCCTCCAGGTAACCTTGGTTTATCTTTTGTTCTGGTTTGGTTTTGGGTTGCAATAGTCATTCAGATTTCCACATACATGTCCACCCACTCATACACTGCACACACAGGACATACTGACATACTCCCATCTCATATTTATGTTTCTTTTTGATTTGTTTAAGTTTCAATAAACTAATCTATTGGCCTATACCTTTGCCTCCCCTCATTCTTTGTTACGGGCCATGAGCCAGCCTGTGACAACATGCAATTATGAAGATAGCATAAGTATTCAATGCCTTACCATCCTCTGACTTAATCTGAGGACATTTTAATACTTTATCCATATATGCATTGGTGATCCTGATTTCATTTCCATAGTCCTCGTGAAGTAAATTTTCACCTCCTTACAGTATATCCTTTTTCTGGTGTCATATGCTCCCAACTGTGAATAAAGGTTTTGTGTTGCTCCACATGTAGACTGCTCCAGATAATATCATTTGTCTTGCTTAAACATATTATGGGGTCAACTTGAAAGAAAGGAAGATGTGAAATGCAAAATTGAGGTCAGAGGTCAAATATGACATGACATTTGGATGCAAACTATAATGTGATATTTAGAATCCCCATACCAGTATAGTTTCCTAAATGCTGTCACCTCAAGGCACTTTATATTGTAAGGTAAAGGCCCTACAGTAATTACAGAGAAAACCCAATAGTTAAAACGACCCCCTGTGAGCAAGCATTTGGCGACAGTGGGAAGGAAAAACTCCCCTTTAACAGGAAGAAACCTCTGGCAGAACCAGGCTCAGGGAGGGGCAGTCATCTGCCACGACCGGTTGTCGGTGAGGGGAGAGAGACAGGACAAAAGAAGAGAGATTAACAGTAACTCGTGATGAAATGCAAGGTGGTGTATGAACAGAGGGAAAAGAGGTGAATGAAATAGAAACAGTGCATTGTGCCCCCCCCCCAACAGCCTTATTGCAGCATTACTACGGGATGGTAGATCCTGATCCATTCCTAACCCTAAGTTTGATCAAAAAGGAAAGTATTAGGCTTAATCTTAAAAATAGAGAGGATGTCTGTCTCCTGAATCCAAGCTGGGAGCTGGTTATACAGAGGAGGGGCCTGAGAGCTGAAGGCTCTGCCTCCCATTCTACTCTTAATGATACAAAGGCAGTAGAATTTTAAGCCATCCATCCTGTTCCACTTATCCTGTTCAGGGTGGGGTGGGAGGCAGGGTACACCCTATCGCAGGGCTAACACAGAGAGACAGACAACCATTCACACTCTCATCTATGGGCAATTTAGAATCACCAAATAACATGGGGAGAACCTGCAAACTCCACACAGAAGGGCCCTGGTGGTGGATTTGAACCCAGACCTTCTAGACACAATTTTAAATAGCTCTATATAGCACTATTATCACTTTGGCATTCAGATCAATCTATTGACCTTGAAGGATATCAAATGTGACATCATATTTTAAATCTTTATACAGTATTTTCTATATCTTGCCAATACACGCACACCACAGTTGAAACCCAGAATAGTTTAACATAGTTTCTAAGTTCTAAGGTTTTTTTTTGTCACTTTTCAACCAATAAATCATTAAGCTGACCTTGAAGACCTTGGTGGATGTAAGGCAAATTTTAATGGATTGTTAACATGACCCCACTCTACACACCAACGTTTTTTTTTTTTAAAATCAGAAATCATTCAAAACATTTTGAGCTCCTGTGATCACAGACAGAATGGCATGCGTGCATGCAAAAGCTACCAAAAACATAACCTGCTTGGTGGAGGTAATAAATATCGGTATTGTGGAATGAACTAACACAATATCTGTATTAATTTATCTCTGTTGAAGCAAAGCTTAATGAGATGTTAGAGAAAGTCTTCCAGTGCCTGGTGTGTAAGTGATCAATGGTGGTCCATATTATCCATGATGGATTGCAGTTCTTTCACTGACCTCCTCTCCACCACAGCCACAGTCATTTGTGGGTCAGCTGGCTTGCTACAGTGGACTGAGTGATGTCATATGCTACCTCTGCATCAGCAGGTGGAGGAATTCAAGCAGTTACAACAATGAGAATTCCTTCGGAAAGCCGTATAGAAACTTTCTACAACTTGCAGTCCAATATCTGGGCTACAGATGTTCCTACACAGTAACATTTACATTGCAAAATACTTATTATTGAACTCACATTATTGAACAGAAACAGAGCAAGTTACAAACTCACATAGTGATCCTTAAAGTGGACTCTGCTGTGATGACAAAAACATAACGTGCCTTCCCGACACATCTGTGTGTTGGCATTTTTGGACTGGGGCAGAGGGAGGGCTGCCCGCTGAACAGAGCTCCACAGAAATAGAGCAGTGTCCTTGCTGAAGTTAAGCTGCTTCGTTCTAGGTTAAGCGTGAGTAATCTGTGTTGGCTCACAGGGCCCCAGTAGGCCTCGGGCCACCATTCACTTCACTGTGCTCTTTGCTTAATCTGTGCCTGCCCCCTGCCCTGTGTGTGTCTCTACCTTCACCCCCCACCATGCTGTTGTTGAATATAGACAGGAAAAATTGTGGTGTAGGCAACATATCTAACCATCCAAATACTTTCATAACATCCCCTACACACATTGGACACACACTTTATTCTCCAAATAAATTGTTTTCCTGAAAAACATTTGTTCGAGCTTGAGTTAAAAAAACAAACAAAAGAAGCAACATGAGGAAAAATGAGTTCTTATTTTGCAACAGCAATTTTGATTCTGACCTGTGATTCTGACCTTTAACACTGAATTATCTCTTTGAGTTTACTGCTGCTTCTTGTATGTCTTCTCTAGGAGCTAATGTTGGTGAAATTTTGCTTGGTAAATGACTAAATAAAACTTATTGCTGACTGTTTTGACTTTGGTGTTTTTGTGCTGGCTGCAGTATTCTGATTTCTATCAGTGATGAAAGTGGTAAAACAAAATATTAATTGCAGCTTTCAACAGAAAATAATCCCTCTGTGGAAAAAGTGTCAAATATTCTATGAGCACTGTAGCTTGAAAGGATATATAAAAGATATAAGGATATATAAAAGTTATGTGATGGCACAGAAAAGATACCAGGTTGGTTATCTTTTTATGAGTTATATTTTACTTTGATTCTGCTCATGAATCCAATATGCAGACTCATATAACACTGTTTATGTTGTATACCTCTAAGTATACAGTATTTTTTTTTAAGTACTGTGAGTGTATCCACAGTACTTCTCGTCTCAATTGGATCCCTCTGTGATGTAAAGCTTCATTACTGTCTAGTGTGTTTCATTTTCACTTTATTACCATGAGTGAACATGCTGTAATTTATTTTGACTAACTAACACATCCCTTGCTACCCTACATACTCACTGAATGTCCATAAATGTGTAGCTGAACACAGACTAGCCATGAAAACACATTTTCAGTCCTGGAATTTTGTCTGCTTTTGCTGTTCAGCATTCCTTGTTCAACATATCCACTATCCCTCCTCTGCACATGGCCAAACCATCTCATCCTTGCCTTTTTAACTTTGCCTCCAAACTTCTCAGCTCTCTGATGCACTCATTTCTGATCTTGTGACCAGGATGGACACACTTCCAACTAAAATCTTAACACCTCCATCTCAGCCTCCTTTTTGTCGGTGCCACTGTCTCCAGACTGTTTTGTAAACCTTCCCTTTCACTCTTGCTGCTGTCCTTCTGTCACAAATCACCCCTGACACCGACTCCGCTCTACCTGCACGCTCTTCTTGTGCACCGTCTGTTACTTTGACATCAGGTATTTAAACTCATCTACCTTCACTATCTGTGCTCCTTGCAGCTTTACTGTTGCATCAATCTCCCTCTCATTCACACACACATGTTCTGCCTAGTTTCCACTGACTTTCATTCCTCTTCTCCAGAGCATACCTCCACCTTTCCATCTGCTCCCCACTCTCACCAGTTTCAGTTTCACTGTATTTATTTAAAAGGCACAGTGTAATTTAACGTAGTTCCAATACAAAGCATGAAACTGAGGTCCTGCACTCAGAGTTTATAGCTACTGATAATGTCCAACCTTGGCCCTTGTTGGGCTTTTACATGTACAAAGTTTACAGCATTCAATTACATAAAATCACAACACACTATAAAAAAAATTACAATCAAAAACACATATCAGAAAAATATAATGTAAGAAAAATACAGAGATTTAAATAATTTCCAAAAATAGAAATAGTTATGGAATAATTGTATAAGTAATCAAAATGATTACAGCTTTATTTGACCTTTAACCACCCTTTAATCTTTACTGTAAAAGATCTGATGTCTGTAATCAATTTGATTAACTTATTTTAATTTAAGAAAACACATATTAATACAATTCTCAAACCTAAGCCAATTATATTTCTTTAAAATGTCACAATGATACCACCGCCCTGACTTTTCATCCATTTGATTGTACAAAAATATCAAACGCTTAATTAGACATGATGATGAACCCAAACTGTCATACAATATGTAAAATAAGAAAATATCATGGTATGCATAAATAACTGAGCTGCTTAAATTGATACTTGAAACCGTTTAAATTATTCTTACCATCCTTGAAATCTTCTTTACATGCTTTTCACAACTGAGATGTAAATCTAAGAATATTCCAGCAAACCTAAAATCTTCAGCATCCTCTATTTTGTTATTCCTTAACTTAATTGTAAAGTCTTCACATAAACTATTTTCTAATAGAAAAACACATAGAAACAGTTGTTTTTTTTAAAAATTCAGTATAAGATGGCTATGTTCTAGGCATCGTTCCTATATTTTTTAATGAAACAAATGTCCAAACCATATATATGCCTTAGAATCTGGTTGTTTCTCAATCATTTATCTGATTTCTGATTTTTCTGCTGGGTTTTCTCTGTATTATTGTAGGGTCTTTACCTTACAATACAAAACACCTTGAGGCGACTGCTTGTTGTGATTTGGCGCAATATAAATAAAATTGAATTGAATTGCCTTATTAACCTCTTGAATGCAAAATTAATAAGATGATTCCACAGCTATTATATTATTAGTTACAGCAGAAGAATTAAAATTTTGCGTTAATTCTTCTGCTGATTGAATAAAGTATTTTTTACTTTCATCTGCCAAATAATTCTTATCTTTTATAAATGTACCATTGATATGCAGTTCCATAATTGCCTTTTTGTTACATGATCTATTAATTAAATGATTTAAATGCTTCTATTGTGAAACACTATGACCTTTAGCTTTTTCTAGAAGATGGGTGTAATATAAAGTTTTAGTGCTACATAATTCCAAGACTACTTTATTTTTCACACTTGAATACAACATATAACCCATATTACTGTTAGTAAGCTTAGCCACCATTAGCTCTCCCCCAGCAGATCCCGATCAGCTGGGAAATTAGGCCGGCTGGGTGACTGTGAGGAGGAAGCGCAGTCCTAAACACAAGCCCCCGGTACACCACCGACCCATTCATGTTTCAAATTGTATTTCCCCACTCAGCGACACACCCACCAAGGAGCAAACTCTGGTTATTGGCGACTCTGTTCTGAGAAACATGAAGGTTGTGACACCAACAACCATAGTCGAATGTCTTCCAGGGGCCAGAGAAGACAACATCGAAGGAAATTTGAAACTGCTGGTTAAGGATTAATGTAAGTTTTGTAAAAATAATAATTCACGTTGGCAGTAATGACACCCAGTTATGCCAATCGGAGGTCACTACAGTTAATATTAAATCAGTGTGTAACTTTGCAAAAGCAATGTTGTTTTCTGTGGTCCACTCCCCAGTCGGATGAGGAGTGTTCTCCTTAAATCGCTGGCTGTCTGAGTGGTGTCCAAAAAACCAACGAGGGCTTCATTGATAATTGGAGACTTTTTTGGGGAAAGCTGGTCTTGTTAGAAGAGGCGGCATTGGATGGAGCAGTCTCTACATTCATAGAAATCTGGCCAAATTTATTAAAACCCCCAAAACGTGAATATCCAGGGTTGAGACCAGGAAGCAGAGTTGCAGTCTTATACGCCTCTCTGCAGCTCCTCTCCTCCTGCCATCCCGCCAAAACCCCATCCCCATAGAGATGGTGCCTGCTCCCAGACCACCAAAAGACAAACTTAAAATCAGCAGAATACTATTTAGGCATAAACATTTACAATATAGCATCAATATAACAACAATATAGCATCCTCAGCTGCACCAAAGAGTAAAACAGTTAAATGTGGATTATTAAACATTAGTGAAACTAGCTCACCATTTCATAAAAAGAACATCACACAAACAATCAAACATGGTGGTGGTAGCGTGATGGTCGGGGGTTGCTTTGCTTTGCTTCAGGACCTGGATGACTTGCCATAATTGATGGAACCATGAAATAAGATTGAGATGCTTCGGAATGCTCAAAGACCGTCCAGTGTAGATGAATTAACACAATCTACAAAGAAGAATTATCACAAATGCAATCAAGCATTTGTGATAATTATTCTTAGCAATCATTGTTTTGTATCTTACTTGGTTCAGTTCAGGTGCTTGCT
>JAMQGT020013904.1:0-121750 GCA_024447675.2 Pterophyllum scalare
GCAATAGTTGCTCATTCAAGGACTTAAAAAGGTCCACATGCCATTTACCCTTTTGGTGAAATTCCAAATATTTTTGGAAAACAATAAATTGCTGTTTTCCCTCAGAAGCAAAAAGTTCAAGTAGAGTGACATTATAAACGCAGAGATGAGGCTGTGGCTGATTGGTGGGTGTCTGGCTTTAGTAGTAACAGGCAGTTTCAGTGTCTTTAAGCATTCCCTTCAGTTTCAGTTGCAGGAGGTGGTTCCGGTGTTACTCCTGTTAGGTTCAGCAAACTAAAGCACTTTTAGGTAAATTTTGGTGAAAGATCGTAGTATTAAATAAAAACAGATCAAAATCCAGTGCTGCTCTATATTAAAGCAGCACATAGTCTTTTGCAAATTCCAACCACGTGCCTAAACATAACCATAAATTCATCAAAAACAAGCTCTAATTTCACACTGCACAACATTATAAGATCAAATGTAGTAGAAAAATAGGCTGTCTGAACATCCTGCTGTTGTAGATAATTATTATTGCATTAAATACCAATATATCTGCAACTTGCAAAACACATTATGTACAAAATTGCTTCATGATGTTAGAAAATACAATGTATGCAAGCATATTCACTAACGCAGAGTGCACATGAACATGATTTCTAGGAGAAAGGCCTGCTTTACTATCACCATAATGTGATGATGTGCACTTGTGGATTCTCATCCTCAACCAGCAAAATTTGACATTACCAAACTGCACATTTTATATCTCAATTTGCAGATCTCTTATTTGCATATCTCTTATCTATCCTCTACCCTCTCGTGGTTCATTGCCTCTTAATCATTTGACTACCTTTATCTTGCTTTATCTCGACCCTTTGTTGTTGTTTTTTTGTTTTGTTTTTTGCCAATTGTCTTCTGCTCTTGCCTAATATTAAAAAGCTGAGCAGAATAGTCGCGCTCTTGTGTCAGTATTCTGTGTCACAGCTTGCCTTAACTGCCGCTTTTCTGTTAATTTCCAAAAATGACTTTTGTGCCAACCATTGTTACTGACACATAAATGAGCACATTACTTTTCCAACCAATGGCAACAGTTTTTTAAAAGGCAGTTAATAAAATATAACTTGTATTAGCTTTCTGAAAGCTGCGTAATTAGACTTTTTACTTCTAGAGCCAAAGCAGCCTCAGTGTTCCAGTTCAAACATGGAGGCTATTAACAGTACATGGGCTAATCCTTTTGATTAGAGATGCACCTACTACAATTTCTTGGCTGATTCTAATATTGAAAGTGGGATCTGCTCATGCTGATTTCTGCTGATTCTGGTTTTCTCTCTATGGACTATAATTGACAGCCTATACAAACAAAAATCACCTTCTCTTTAACGCGAAATGTTATTTTCATAATAGAAGTAATTATTCAACTTTACAATTTCCCTCAAACAGTGGGAAGTCACAGCTTCAGTTAAACAAGTGAAAATAAAGTGCTGCTGGACAGAGGTACAAATAATTAGCTGACAATGAGCTGCTATACACCCTTCTTATCAAACCAAAGCAGGTGCAACACACTTACAGTATATAACAAAACAAATATCAAGTATTGCATAATTTTCCAGTATGTCTGTAACTTGACCCTTTCCTCTTTTTCACTCATCCCAATAATTTTCCTCATAACTTCATCCTCTGCTCATACTGAGGCTGCTAGTTTGTGACTGGCTCTGACCCGTGAATAACTTTAACTTTAGCCACGTTCCCTTTGTTAGCTTCTTTAAAATGTCTACATGCAGCAGAGTGAAGGAGATTTAAGTGTCTCATTGGGGTTGTGGTTATGATAATTTTCACGGTCGGCCTCTCGCCGTTTGTTTTGCAAACTTCATCACCCAGAGTGAGAGGCTTCCATGCTAACAACACATTAGCATGTGGCTGTGAGTCTGTTTGGCTGTGCTGCTGTGCATGTGTAGCGCCTGCATGAAACAGAATACTCTGCAAATTGACTGATTCTGGTCCCTGGAGACAGTAATTTGTTACAATATTACTATTACATAATTACCAGTTAACTTTACAAACCTGAGGCTGCAGTCCCACACACCATCGCTGTGGGTCCACGATTTTTCACTACTACAATGTTCAGCATTGGCAGAGAAGATCTGACAAGTTTGTCATGGGTCAACCCACATACTCAACTCTGCAACTGAGCCCATAAATGCATTTTCCTTGCAAATTTGGCACCATTTAATGGGTAATGACCAGGCTTTCCAATGGTAATAGTGATTTAGCAGCAGCTAGTGGACAGTTGTTTCTGGTCTGCATTTTACTGTTATATTCTTGTCTTTTTAATGCTATAAAATAAAAGTAACATCCATTATACCACTCCTTAAATTCACTAATCAGCAATGAAGATTTTATCTTTCTCATTGTTCCCACACAAACTAAAATCAGCTTACTGCAGCACCAGTGTGCAGGGAAAAAAGCAGGCTGGATTTTTTTTTCCTCTCTGCCCATCATGCAGATAATTTAAAAACGTATGTAACAAGTAATGGCATGATGACATACCTGTAGTGACCATGATTTATGACCTGACAGAGCGTACCAAGTCAGGTGCTACAGCCCAACACAGGTCATGAGACAAGAGCAAAATATGAGGTTATTGATAAAGGCAGTAACATTTCCATTTATATCAACAGTGCCTTAACTCTTTAGAAACACAACATATGGCACAACATATGATGATATATTTTGTCTTGTATTTAGAATAAATGCTTGCTCAAATAGTGTTGTTTCCCTTAGGACTGGGGGGAAAAAAACACACGTTGTTAGAAGTGTGTAACTTTGTAGCCCTACTGTTCTTGCAAACACAAAAAATAAATAAAGTGAATGTAGGGGTTATGGTTGTGCACAAAGTGACCCTGTAAACAATAGAAGCGGGCAAAAAAGTTAACTTGTGCAATCAGTGAACAGTTTTCCCAGACATGTTCAGCTCTTTTGATTCATCTGTAGTGATTTAAGATAAGACAGTAACCTGCGGCAGTATGTCTCTGTCCTATAAGAACAATTTCATTTTTTGTGGATTGCTTCCATTGCAATGACTTCACCAGTCAATCCATCCATTCATTATCTAAATTACTTATCTTGTTCAGGGTCAATGGGGGAACAAACCTATCCTAACATGGTGTGGATAAGTAGTGGATAGACTATCACAGGGTCAACAGGTACATTGTGCCATATATAGTTACATTCATAGCAGCAGGACTCCAAGATTGTAATCGCAGTTCTCTTGCCCAAAACAAACTTTTGAGCTTTAAGACAAAACCTGAGAGCATGCCCAAATCTGTCATCACTGAAGCTGATTAGGTCAGAGAAACCAAATGTGTTCACCCACTGTGGAAATCACAGTAGTGTTCATGTTATTTTCAAGCAGGCTGGAAATTATTGCTGCTTCTGTGAGGAGCTCTCAGACAAACTCTAATAGACAGTGATACCGAGTGACAATCAATGAACTCAAAAAAGAAGTCATATCTGAAAGGAAGTGCAATATAAATAACATCCTGTCTTTGATATAATTTGTCTTGTCACGATGTATTGTGAAGTTTCATTTCTTGCTGCAGGTGACATCTGCGAGAAAACAAATTCCTGTAATCAGTGCGTTTTGCATGTTCATGTTTATAGTGATTCAACACAGGACCTGAGCGGCCATGCCACAGCAGTACTGCAAGGTTCAGTGGAATAACCTTTATTGATCACTGAACTAAACTGTTTTTCCACTGTTCTTTGACAAATTCACTAAATTAGATGTTACTAAGTTATTTTGGTTTCAATTTCATTCATTATCATTTGACAGTTCAGCAGCTTCTGAAATTATGCTTTATATCCAGTAGGCAACACATTTGTTTCACAGATAGGCCTGCTAGTTTGCTGGAAGGCCACAAGCACTGAGGCCAGGTAATGAGCCTAATCAGATCAGCTGAATACATCTGTGCTACCTGTTGTAGCTTGTTGCTGAAAGGCTACAATAAACCAGGAATAGTAGCCCTTGACAGCAAATGAGAGACACAGCCATACAGACATGGTACAAGAGGAAGGAAAAACAAAAATGCTCAAAGCAACATGTTGCCAACTGTGGCCCTGAACTGGAGTGTCGCATTTAACCATAGGGAATAATGTCTTTGTTGGCCATCTTACATTCTCTAGACAATTTCATTGTCTCTCAAGGTTTGATTTTTTTTTAACCACTTTTCAGAGATCCACAGGTATCATCTAACAGACCTTGTGAGACAATATCTTCTGTGACTAGCATTTAAGCATGACAGTAGAGACATACTTTATTTTACACTGGTGTTTATTCTAAAAATCTACTAATTAAACCTTCTACAATAATGCAAAGCAAATTATAGCTTTAAATATAACAGCAGCACATTTACTGTTGAATGTAAAAGTGCCAACGTGCTGCTGGGAAGCCAGGCTGATTGGGTGTCAATAATGCCTTGATTATACTTTCCGTGTCCACAAGTCCACTAGGGTCCGCTTGGGTCAGAGCATTGTAAATTTTGTCATCAGACTGTCAGCACAAGGGTCCGTGCAGATGTGCGCGTGCTTGTCTGTTTTATGCAACCGTACAGACCAACTATTCATGCACCCCAGGCAGCAGACTTCAAAGAAGTGTAAAAGGAATGACTACTTGGCTGTCGTGTTTCCAGCTGCCCATGTCCGCATAAGAGGCTTGAGGGGAAGTAGTTTGAAGGCTTAAGGGGGAAGTAGTCTGAAACAGAACGCCACAATACGCCTAAAGTAAATAGACAAAAATAGAGCTATTCATGAGAACCTACAAGAAAATTGTGAAAGCTGTTCCAGTTAGTGGCAAAGAAGAAGACATTTTAATGCGGGAAGTCTCTGTAAGGCTCTGTTTGTAAACAATTTAGTAATTGATCAATGCATTGAATTATTTTGTTTTGCAGAAACCTGGTTGCAAATAGGAAGATACTTCACACATCATGCTCATAAAAAATGAAAAAAAATTAAACAAATTTGTCCCATTCACAATAACCTTAGGAAACGGTTCATTTGTCTATAAAAGCTAATTAGGCTCTAATGATGGTTTATTAGTGGTGTGAGCTTAATTTCACTCATCTGTAATAAAGATGAAAATCATTAAACACAGTTTTATTCTCAGTTGTGCATGTTGTTAAAAACTGTCATGCATTTTGTAATTTATTATTTCATCCAGCAAAGAGAACCAATAAATGAGTCAAATGTGAAAGGTAGACAGAAAGAGATGGAAAAAGTCAAGCGTAAGGTACAGTTTGACTTCTGGAACTTGAGTTATTTATGAAGTTATGTAAACCAGAGGTGGAAGCAGAGTCCTGACACAGCACTGCACAGCACAATCTAGATAAAGGATGGAACAGGTTGAATGCAATGAGAAAGAAAAATACACTGCAAACGGGCGGAGTCTGGACAGGCTTCTGCAATGGTCATTATTCTTTTCAACCAGTTTCATGCAGTAATGATGTATGAAGAGAGTGCAAGCCGGCAGTATTTCTGTCTAAGATACAAAGACACACAGCAAAACTATACAACACTCCAAATATTAACATGTAACCCCACAACTGCACAAAAAAAGAATAGAAGTTTCCTTTTGGACCATTTTAAAGAACTCGTCTTTATTTATTTCGGGGTTTTTTTTTTTTGCCATTTTCCCTGTTTTCCTACACCAAGTGACACGCTTCGTTTTAATATTAAGACTAAGTTACCACTCAGAAATAAGCAAATACTTAACCCCCTACATACTGAACACTATAGTAGAGCAGAAATAAATAAATCTTCTGATCAATATTCTTTTGGTTTATTTAATTTATTACAGTTACTACTTTTGCCAAGCAGAAGTTGTGCTGCAATGGGATTTGAATGTTTACTATGTAAAAGTGTATTAGCGTAAGAGGTAAAAGTAAACAATGTGCATAAAAATAATTTCTATGACTTGGGAGAAGGCATGGGCACCAAATGAAGAAGAAAAGGCAAACACTGCACCTTCACCACCACTGATCTCAATGTAGCAGAATGATTTTGAATTTCAAATGACCAAATACGGCCTGTATTTACCATTTTCCAAATTAAAATCACATTTTGCTGTTTGCTGCATAAATACATACAGCGAAATCACCTACAATGCTATTTTGTTGTGCTTCCTGTAAACTTATTGAGCCAGAAAGTACTTCTGAAATATATACACCATTTTCCACCACACCATCTAGGAGGCAACGATGCAGTTTTTGTGGGTGAGGTAAAAAAAAAAAAAAAAAAAGTGCTCCTGCTCCAGGGTAAGTACTTGTGCCTGGCCGTGAAAAACTGCAGGGCAGTCAAGTGACATTTTTTGAAAAACCCAGCCACCTATCAGAATCTTTCAAATGTCATCTCATTTGTTTTGGTCTCACAGATCCACAGTTACAATGACTTGTTGGGTAAAAATCTTGATAAAAGATGTTGCAAAATTATCACGTCACCTTGTGGTTCAAGTGAATGCTACATTGCAATAGAAACAGAAAGGCTGATTGAGGGATCCAATCCCATAATTAATCACACGATGTCATATCTGTCCTAAGTTCATAGAGGGGAGAGGCGGCTTTGACCTCTATCTTGCAGCCTGTGTTGCACTTTAGTGTCGTGTCTGTACAAGCTGTGTTTGCAACCAAACCGCCATCAGCCTGATTTGTACAGACACTTTTGACCCTAGCATTTTCATTGTTTTAATGACCATGGCAAGTAATTTAATCATTTCCTTGAATTTTTCCAACAACTGGACATTTGTGAAGGCAAGAGATGAATAATGACATAAAGACAAATGGGATTGATGGTTGGAAAGAAAATGGACAGCGAGTTTGAACACAGTGAAATTTCTGACAAAGAAGCCAACAAATACCCTATTTGCCACTCGGAAGAAGCAAAGGCTGATCAGCCCAGTCTGCAGTTATTTTCATCTCATGTTGGATGACCTTAAAACATCCATTTTTTTAAACATGTTGTGAAATAATGAGATGTGCTCTTGAGTACATAGGGAGATTGCACCACAGAAAAGCCAGTGAAGCAGTTGCAAGTAGTAAGAAAAAGGAGGGGGGTCACAACCAAACAACAAAACGCATCATTTGCTCTTCAACATGAAACATAAAAATCACATTTTCAGAGAAGATTTCTGTTTTACTTGAAGGGATGCTGAAAAACTGCCCATAACCCAAAGACAATCTTATCTGACAGCTTGTATTGAAGCTGGCTTGTACTGTATAAAGAGGAGGAAGCCAATGAATGATTTTATATGACAGTAATTGAAAAAATAATCAGCAACAACATGATGAATGGGTAATAGAAAGATGGACACCAGTTTCATTTTAGTTTTTTTGAACCAAAGGTTGTTTTGTTTTTTTTTTACATCACCTCATCACATCACTTATTTGGGGCATTATTTATCTTTATCTTTCTTAGTTTTTTGCCTATTTTCTAGTAAGCAACATGAAGGGATAAAAGTGAGCATCACGAAGGGATGGGCAGCTTACTGTCAAGTGAATGTCTCCAAATCAAATCCTGTTTTATTTTTGCATGATCTCCAGATCACTTTTCGCTCATTGATGGTCTGGAACCTACCTATTCCTCTCTTATCGCAGCCATCTTTTTTACCTCCTGCCCAGAAAATGCCATGTTTATAGATGGAGGGCAATCCACAGTCAGGGCACGTTCAATGAGTCATTACTGAGAGAAGGAGGGAAGAAGTAGACAGATGAGGAACAAAGTGATTGAAAGGTAAGAAAGAAATAGAAGGATGGAAGTAAGGTAAGGTGAGTCACAGCAAAGAGGAAGACAAAAACATGCTCTCTCCTCTCCTTTAGCCGGATACCTGAAAGCAAGGAAAGAAAAGGTTAGTGTTTCTCGAATTGCATGAAAGTTTTGTCATCTTAAAGCAGCTTGTGGTTAGAATCTATCGGTCCAAGTAATGAGCTTTTTAAAAATGTCATCAGTGCTTAATCTGTCTCCAATTTTGCTCCTTTCATTTGTCAATATTTTTTTTCTGTTAATCTTCTAAGACTTAAATATGCCATCATTAATGTGAAAGTTGGACTGGAGGTACATGGCATTTGGGACAAATTAAACCTTAGGTTTCCAAATGAAATAATTATATGATCAGAAAGAGCAGTAAACAAATATGCATCCACACTCAGAGGCAGAAAATCATTTAATACTGTGTACATAATCTCAAGCTTAATAAACTCTGAATTGGGGTCCCTGAACATCTGTTTAGACAAGTAGTGTGCTTTCAGTTTCTAAAGCATTAAAGGGAAATATTTTCTAATGAAACTCTAACTCCATGGTTCAAGTGAATCTTGCTTTAAAAAATAATAATAATTTGTAAGGGAATAACCTTTTTGCTCCAATAAGGCCTCAAGTCTTCCTTCTATTTTTTTTTTTTTTTTACTTCACCTGGAACGTCAACAGTGTAAACAGTGTTGGCAATTCAGATCAAACTGGGGTTATTTTATTGGGCCCTAAAATTTTCAGAAACAGATTCTTACTCTGGATGCCTTGAGGAAAATAATGAGGAATCTTGTGACCAGGATATGGCCTTCAGTGCACATCAAAGTCAAAGTCAAAGTTTCTTTATTGTCAATACCACATATGTGTAGGACAAAAAGAGGATTGAAATTGCCCTACTCTCAGACCTGAGGTGGAACAGTGTAAACATACACCTAACAAAAACATAGGACTGTTTTTTTACATTTGCACAATATTTCTAAAATTAGAAACAGGCCCCATCTTATCTTAAAGACCTCATATACAGTAGTACCATATCACCCCAATGGAGCACTTTGCTCTCAGACAGCAGAATGGAAGGCAGAGCCTTCAGCTTTCAGGCCTCTTTTCTATGGAACCAACTCCCAGTTTGGATTTGGGAGATAGACACCCTCTCTATTTTTAAGATTAGGCTCAAAATTTTCCTTTTAGACAAAGCATTGCTCAAAAAAAACAAAACACATTTTAAAATCAGAGTATAGCATCAAGTCAATTAACCTTTGGAATATTGATCTGGTCAATTGAGTAGCAGAGGGGGGTTTAAAATCAGTTTCAGCTGCTTTGATGTTTATGAAATTAACAACAGGTTCACTAGAGGGGCAATGGTGAGACAACTCATCTGCATCAACTGCATCATCAACTCAACTGCATCTGGCTAGGGTCAGAGTCACTACTGGTAACATGAGGCAATTCCTGGACCCTACAGAGGGTGCACAGGTAGTCCAGCTCCTCCAGGATGGCACATCAATATGTTCCATTGCCTGAAGGTTTGCTGTGTCTCAGCACAATATGAAGAGCATGGAGGAGATTCCAGGAAACAGGTAGTTACTCTAGGAAAGCTGGGCAGTGTCGTAGAAGGCCCTTAATCCATCAGCAGAACAGGCATCTGCTCCTTTGGGCAAGAAGGAACAGGATGAGCAATGCCAGAGCCCTACAAAATGATCTCCTGTAGGCAGGCGGTGTAGATGTCTCTGACAAAACAATCAGAAGCAGACTTCATGAGGGTGGCCTGAGTTCACCATGTGCTCACTCCCAGGCACTGTGGATCCCAACTGGCATTTACCATAGAATACCAGAATTGGCAGGTCCACCACTGGCACCCTGTGTTTTTCATAGATGAGAGCAGGTTCACCCTGAGCACATGTGACAGACGTGAAACGGTCTGGCGAAGCCGTGGAGAATATTGTGCTGCCTATAACATCGTTCAGCATGACCAGTTTGGGGGTGGGTCAGTGATGCTCTGAAGAGGCATGTGTATGGAGGGTGCACAAAAATGCCTGTCCTCATGTGGCAAGAGTATGTAGGCAGTTCCTGAAAGTTGAAGGAATTCATACATTTTTCCCAAATTTCCAGAACATTTGGGCCAAATGAACTAGCCTACAGCATCGTATTTACACTTTGATTTTATGGGTGTTTTTGAAGCAAGCCCTCTGTAGGTTTAATTTCAATCAAACAAAGGGGCATCCTTTCATTCCTAACAAATTACCCAGTTCATATCACTATAGCTTTCCAGCATGTTTTTTTTTTGTTTTTGTTTTGTCATTGAGATCTGATGTGTTTTCAAAGTGTTCCTTTCATTTTTTTTTTGAGCAGTGTAGTTAGTGCTGGATCAAGTGACTCTGAACTCTCCCTTGGTTATGCTGCAGTAGGTCTAGACTGCTGGGGGCTTCCCATGATGCAATGAGTGTTTCTTCTTCACTCACCTCTATTCACTCTCTGTGTGTTTATACACCACTTTGCATTTACGCATTATTATTAATCTCTGGCTCTCTTCCACAGTGTGTCTTCCGTCCTGTCTCCCTTCCCCTCACTGCCAACCGGTGGTGGCAGATGGCGGTCCCTCCCTGAGCCCGTTTCTGCTGGAGATTTCTTTGTGGTAAAAGAGAGTTTTTCCATCCCAATGTTGCCAAGTGCTGCTCATTAAGGGTCGTCTGATTATTGGGGTTTTCTCTCTATTATTTTAGGGTCTTTACCTTACAATATAAAGTGTGTGGAGACTGACTGTTGTTGTGATAGGTACAGGCATGTAAAGAAAGAGATGCAATTGCTTCTGTACAGTAATTATTGACATATGCGTGTCATGTTAGTTTTCAGTATAAACTCCAATAGTTGCGCAATGTGTTGTTGTTTAAATACCAGCCAAAACATGACACTAGATTATATATTCTGATCCAAAAAGGCTGCAAAAGCACATATTAAAAAAAACAGAGACTGACACACATGCCAATTTTGAAGTCTAGTGTGCTATGTACCAATTAGCCTGTCTAATACCATAGGTAGCCACCTGCTCCAATGCCAGCAAACTTGTGAATGAATGGCACAATAATATATGTGCCGCAAGAGCTTACTCAGATGTAGGTAGTAACAGCTCCACAGTGAGCATCACCTTCTTTGATTCTACCAAGTGCATTTAACAGGCACTGCTACTGAGGAAGAAGTTCTAGGAAATGCCAGAAAACACATCTACCATGTTGTGGATTACTGACTATCTGACAGACAGGCCACAATATTTACGTGAAACTGGACATCTTTCGTGATGTGCACTACAAGTGCTCCACAGGGGACTGGGCTGCCTCCATTGCTGTTCACCTTGTATACCTCAGACTTTCAGTAAAACTCCAGGTCACGCCACCGAAAGAAATAATATGATCTGATCTATAAGTGATGGACAGGAGGATGAGTACAGAGCACTGGTCGACAATTTTGTGGAGTGGGCTGGGAGAAAACATCTACTTTTTATGTGAATAAAACCATCAAGACAGTGATTAGCTTCATAAGGAAAGGGACAGCTACACAGCCTGTGTCTATACTTGGACAGGATGTTGATGTGGAGGAGGAGTGCAAGTCCCATGGTATCCACAGTGACAACAGGTTGAACTGGAAGACCAGCACAGAGGCTGTGTACAAGAGGGGGATGAGCAGGCTCTATTTCCTAAGGAAGCTGAGATCCTTCAGTGTGTGCAGCAGTCTGTTATGGTGGGTGAAGTGTACTTTGCTGTGTTCTGCTGGGGGACTAGCATTAGAGCTGGTGACTGAATAAACTCACTAAGAAGGCTGGCTCTGTGATTGACTGCAAACTGGGCACATTTGAAGTAGTGGTGGAGAGGAGGTCACTGAACAAACTGTCATCCATCATGGATAATCCTGACCACCCTCTGCACCACTTACTGGACAGGCAACGGAGTATTTTCTGTAACAGATTGATTCAGCTCTGCTGCCACAAGGACAAATATAAGAAATCTTTCATGCCACATGCAAAAACTCTCTCTAATGCAACACATCTGAGTAGCAGAGAATCATCTGTTCTTTCAATTTAACATTTTCTTTTGCTTTGTTCATTTTGAAATATTTTTGCCTGATTTATTAGTAGTAGTAGTGGTGGTGGTAGTAGTAGTAGTAACTGCTGAAAGAATTTCCCAAATCTTTTCTTCTTTTTTCCTTGCCTTAAAGCAAGTAGAACTAAATCCACCATAAGACTACATGTTATGACAGTTGTAGTTTTCTGACAGAATATCATCATGCAAAGATCTTGATCAAAACTAAAGAAAACTAGGAAAGTTACTGAATATCTACTGTGGAGCTCACATTCATTTTTTTGGTTTTGATTTAAAATATTTAAATTCATTTTATCCACCATGCTTTGTGACTGACTGTGCTTAATAAATAAACTTTACTTACTTATTTATCTCCAACCTAGGTCAGTTCAAACTGCTGGAGAAACAGTGACTTTCTTGAAAGAAATGTGGCTACTGCCTGTAAATGAACTGAAGCAAACTGGTATTAGTGCACACAAAACTGTAAATCAGAAAAGCAGAGCTGGGGCCTCATTACTAAAACAGACGTGCATGCACTTTTCAAGTATAAGTTAAATATACAACTTATTAGTTATTTATAAAAACCTTACTTTGATGGGGGAAATTATCTAATCTTTAAAAAAAAGGAAAAAAAAGTCTGGGTTTGATGTAAGGGATGTTTCCTGCTTACCTGGAGTTACCTTGTTCTCTGCACTGATAACACACTCCTAAGCTGCATGTTTGAGTTTGTCAGCCCGCTATTTTTATTGCCTGGCTGCAATCTCCTCTACATCACCTTGTCTTGTCTTTAAAAAGTTTGCCTTTCTTTGGCACCATTATAGCTCACGCGGTTGAACAGGCCCTGTTATATGAAAGGCCACTGCAAGGACTCGGGTTTGAGTCCACCACAGACCATTTCCTGCATGTCATTCTGTCCACTCTCTCCCTGCCTTCCTGTCAGCTTTCTGCACTTTTGTACCTAATAAAGCTAAAGCTCAAAAAGAAAAGTTTGCTTTGCTTTCTCAGTTCATGGCTATTCCTAACTTGCTGACATTCTATTGACCAGCATTATAAAATGTCAGTTTAAATTGATTTAAGATTAATAAATCATAGGTGCACAGTTTAAAGTGGGGTTTTTAGCATGGTTTTTTTTTTGTTCATTTTCAGTATATTTTATGAATCAGCCATTGGTGGGACTGATCTAAAGACTTCAGAGTAAAGAAGAAGACTAAAGACTTCAGCTTTGAATCTAAGAACATTTTTAAAAATGAAGACCCTGAATCTTATCACCAGTCTGAGATTGACCTTTATCTTTGCTACAGTTAATCGGTTTATTAGTGTTAGACTTAATCCCAAGATGAATAATGCCTAGAGACTGTCAGATAATATATTCAGTAAGAAAAAAATGTCACCACATCTCCAGATGAACCTTATATCTGCATTTTATAACAAGAGATGATTTGCTGTCTAATAGTTGATATTGTACAAAGTTGTTGCAAATGAAGAAATTCTAACGCTCTGCATTAAAATTTGGCAAAGCTCGAAGTCCTTCCAGAAGCAATTCTCTAAAGTTGGGAGCCACCTTGTAACAATTGGGGGCCATGTTTCGCTCTTACACTGTCATTCATTTGCTCTTACTCTGCCACTGGCAATTTCCAAAGCATCCAATCTTAATTCTAAGATCTAAGAAAGAGATCAGCAACATTTTTTTTCTCATTTTAAAATACTTTAAAATACTAACGGTAATGTAATATTTCCTTGATTGTATTACTTTTTCTATTAGTCTTCCAAATATGTACCCTGCTTCTTGCCCTATGACAGCTGAGATGGGCTCCAGTCCCATCATGACCCCAGTTTGGACAAGCGGAAGAAAATGGATGGATAAACTTGTGATTTGTAGTACAGTATGTATGATACTTAGTAACGTACACAGATCTTATTGACCACCACTTCTTATTCCCTATGAAACCAAGGTTATTGTTCAGTCTCTTGAAAAACAAGTAAACTTGTTTTGGACGGCAAAGTGCCACAAAGCATGTTCTGTTCCATCGTATTACACTTTCTTATGACAAGTCAACCTAATTTCCCTTTTCATTATTACCACCCCAGCAGTGTACCATGGAAAAATATGCTTTTTTTTAATCTACCAATTTGTGCTGCTTTTGGTAGAATACTGCTCAGTACTGAAATGAGCTGGCTCTGTATGTGTTCATTAATCAGTGCACTGTTAGTACAGTATATCACCTTTTCACTGCCATTGGTGCATGTAGGGCTACGCGATTATGGCCAAAATGATAATCACAATTTTCACTTTTATTATTTTGCACTGATTATTGATGTGTGCCTGTGTGTTGCATCCTGTACAGCTGATGACTGGAGCTTGCTAACTAAGCTTGCTAAAGCTGCATCCACATAGGAAGCAATTCTCAGTGGCATGGGGACAAAACACCACAGAAAGTCAATGAAACTTAGCACCTTAAGAAAAAAAAACTATCAAAGTAAAGTGGCCAGGTAAACTTTTCTTAACTTTGAGGTAACTGACGGTGAAAGGATACAAGTGAATGACGTGCTCCCTATCTGGACACTTCTTTAGCTGACAACTTAGCACTCCTCACTGTATACATACTTATATAAGGTAACTTCTGTCTCCAACAAATCAGCATTGCGGCGTCCATGTCTATGGTTAGAAGTTACACTAGACCCAGCAATAATATGCAGGGGGATATTATGCAAATACCAAGCTAAATGCAACAAATTAAATATTCATAAGCTTATTACTTCACTCCATAGATATGTGAGGCTTATATTTGTTGACAAATTCAAACTAATAACTGAGACATTATACAGGAAATCAGAGGTATCATTACAGCCTTGACTGAAGCAGACATTGAACAAAAAAATGCACATCAAAGATCCCATATATCATCTATACCTCATAAATATAATTCTGGCTCCATGTGACAACTGATCTCTTCATTCAAACAACTATTTTGTTTTAATGAATCTAAAACGGTACATTATAACCTGAACTGTTGACTAATGAGTCTTTTTTGGAAAATACAAAAGGACTATATATATATATATATATATATATATATATATATATATATATATATATATATATATATATATATATATATATATATATATATATATATATATATATATATATATATATATATATATATATATATATATATATATATGTAATATATATATGAGAGAGAGAGAGGGAGAGAGAGAGAGACAGAGAGTATGTAGCATATAGATATATATATGCTACATTTCAACCCACAGCCTATCCATCTTCACCATCGTTCCCCAAACATCCTAAAAAGTGTCCCACTGCTTGTCCCTCACCAGATGAATTCCAGGACTCAGGCAAACCTCCTGTGGCTCCCTCCCAGGGGTTATCATCTCCCCATTCACTCTTCTTTTAAATTCATGAGATATTTTCTCAAAAAATTTCCAACAAATGCTACCTGACCGCCTGACCATTTGGTTCAAATTTCCAACAGGCTAATTTTACCTGAAGCCAGAGAACAGAGTTTGCCATGAAACATATCATTTTCTGCATTTTCCCTGCTTTTTGTGTTCTAAGTGTTGGAATAACCACTGGCACAGGTGAGTAGGAGTGGGAGGCCAATCATACCTTTGAAATACATGAAAATAACAAAAACATGTATGACAGCACATCCACAACACTTAGATTGCTTTTCTGTTTTGTTTGGTTGTATGTATGTTTGTTTGTGTATATGTTTGTTTGTGTATATGTTTGTTTGTTTGTTTGTTTGAAACTTCAAGTGGGTGACATCATATTGGCTAGTATTTCCATATTTCCTCCATGATTAAGGTATGTTCTGACACAGAACACGGAAAGGCCTTATTGAAATTGTTCAATTTATTATTAAAATTTTATATTTTGTTTTGCATATACAGTTAAACTCTAGACATCAGATTTGATGTTCAGGTTATTTAAGAGTGGAGTGTTTAAACTTGCATGAAAGATTGGCAGCATCCTTATTTGTCAAATTGCATCCCTTTAAGCACTGCATGCTTAACTGCTAAGAACATTAAGTACTTGACGATATTAGCATGTTAGCTTATTACTGTACATGCATTTTTTTAGGGGAGGGAGGAGTAAGGAGAGGGAATCTGGTTTTCTAGGGCAATGGCGTGTCGGATTTATGACTGCTATCAGTAAAGTGAGCCTCTGAACCTGTGTATGCTGAGGTTTGAAGATGTAGGTCATGAATTAAACAAAGGGAAAGGAGTTCCAGCTAGGAAAGTAATAATAATAATTTAAAAAATAATCTAACAAATAAGGATTGTTCCAACTTTTCCCAGTTCTGATCTGATATTGATACCTTGGCTGTGGGTATCTGCCAATACCAAATACCGATCAGACACCAGTGTTCAGTTAATAATCTGTATCCCTCACTGTGAGGAAGAGACCATCAACCATCAATCTTTATACATAATTAAACATAAAGCTCAACTTAAACACCTTTCCTAAGTTTTTAAAATAAAATACAATAAATAAATACATTCAGCAATATATATTCACTGAATATTTGGTATTTATTATTGAAGTATTAAAACAGGCCTAGGATAAATAAATAGAGTGAAAAAAGAAACAATGTACTGGTGTTATTCATCTAATTTACTCGCACTGATCTTATTTTGAAACAGAGTTATTAGGCTGCAAACTTTACATTTACAGTCACAGTAGTTTCTCCTTTCCTCTCCTCACACACAGGTGTGGAGCTGACAGTCGACAGCTGAAGAGAAATAATATTTAATCGCGTTGACAAAAGCATGTTATCTTACTAGCTTAATGAAAGCTTACCAACAAGTGTTACACTGAACAGTCTTGCTTCTTAGATAAGGTCTCTGACCGAACATAAAATGAGCGAAAGTAAACGAATGAGCGAGAGCATCACTGTCGCCAGATCTCATTAACCACAGTTTGCAGTTAAGTAAAAAAAACTTGTGTAAACATACAAATAGGAGCTATTGGTGTAACAGTGTGTATGCCACTGACTGACACAAAACCATCAAATAAGATTTATACATCTCTTCCCATGTTTAGTCATGTAGTGAATTTCAAAATTGTATTTCAATTTACTCATTGTTATGAGCTATCAGGTTTATGTGTAGCCAAAGTTCACAAGGTCATGCATGTTTTAAGTTGGTGTTTGACTCCATCGGGGTTGCCTTCTTATATGGAGAGGATCTCAATGGATTTCAGAGGTGCTAAGGGTTTTATCAAACCACTGCTTTTTGTGGATGATGTAGTTCTGTTAGTGCCATCAGAACATGACCTTCACCACATACTGGGGTGCTTTGCAGCCAAATCTGAAGTCCGAGACAATAGTCTCTGCTGGAAAAGTCTAAGGCTTGCAAAATGGTGTATTCTCTCCATGCTGGGAGAGAGTTGCTGCCCCCAAATAAAGAAATGCATGTTGCATAATCTTGTTTGTGAGTGACAGAAAGGTAGACTGATTCTAATATAGACCCTGTGCTGGAATTTTGAGGTTGGTGAAGTGATCACTAAGCCAAAAGGTGAACCCAAGCCTATCCTTATGAGGGCTTGGTGGTGACCAAAGGAACAAAGCCGCACAAGTGGCTGAAATTTGTTTCCTTCATAGTGTGTTAGAGCAAGCTGTTACCTAATGATGAAAACTAAGGTGATTCTGGTATCTAATCAGGACCCAGAGAAATTTGCCTTGGAAGGAGTCCTGGCCTGGGAAATCACTGGACCCCCCCCCCCCAAGTAGAAACTGGAAGATGTTATCATGGAGAGCATGTGGAATACCCTGCTTAGCTTACTGCTAAGGCAATTTGACTTCATATTAAGATAAGAAAATTACATTACATTGTGTTTCTACTAGATGTTTTAGATAAAAATCAAATAACTGCTATTAATCTGGTCTTCCACTTCTTATAGCCATCTGCTTCATTAGATCAAAATGTCAGAGGGTGTTAATTAATGAATCATCGTCAATATTGTGGCATATAGTTCTGCCAAACTGAGAACAGTGTTAAACTGGTATATGTCAGAATGACCTCTCTCATCATATTTGTGTGTGTGTGTGTGTGTGTGGGGGAGAGAGAGAGAGAGAGAGAGAGAGAGAGAGAGAGAGAGAGACTGACTGATAGGGGTACTGAAGCTGTGGTAAAAATTGTTCCGGTCAGTTAATTGATGCTGAGACAGGGAACATGTCAGAATATAGTGTCATCTGAGGGAGACAGCTAATTAGATCACACTGTAGGGCTTTTTCTCTCTTATTTTCCTGCTCTTCTTCCTCTCTTTCCCTCTCTTTCTCACCCTCTATGTGGCTGCCCCACCAGCTGCCATATGTTAGTATTTCTTTTGTAGTTAGTCACATTGCACGCTTAAGCATTTCCAAATTACAACAATACACTTAGCCTTTTGTTTTTACATATTATATACTTTTCAGGAGTTTGTTATTTAATTTGTGTACATGTTTTAAAACTATCTTCCCCAGAAAGCAACCATTTTAGATCATTTTTGCAAGCTGTTATTATGGCTTGCAAAAATGTGTAAGTGCAGCCCACCAGTCAGTAGCAGCTCTTTGTAGTTTTGTGTGGATCTCAAGCATGGCAAGGTCCACATAAAACTAGCACAGAAATGGGGAGGAAAGAATGCTGTGCTGTACATTTATGCAGAGTTCATGTCACAGTATGGCATAGCAGCAAAGAATAGTCGCACAGCAGTAGACTTAACCTTAACTTTGGGCTGGTGCCAATAATTAAAACTGGTTCATCACTAATGGTTAAAAACATATGAACCAGCACAGAAGTGACAAAATAACAACTAACACAACTTAAAGATTTATATGACAAATTTATTCTAAGCAGTCCTCAAGCTGCAGGCTGCAAGTTGGCTTCCTAATTTAACATTCAGTCATCCAAACTTTGACATTTCCTGGCCTCTATTCTAAAGTTAAGTGACCTCCAGCAGCACTGCGGAGAAGTGTTAGGCAGAACTTGGAAAATGGAGTTTTGTTTTATGTGTCGTTTTACATTAATTCATTCTATGATTTTTTTTTTTGTTCTAACCCAAGTAATGTGTTTGTGTACATGAAAATTTGTTTTGTTGCCTAAGCCTAGGAGAAAACAAATGCAAACTGAAAGTCTGGAAACTAAAACGTGTTCCCAAACAAGACTCATTGTGGCACATCCAACTAACCGACTCCCTGATGTAGACTTTGTCCATCTTTAGAAGTGGAAACGCACATATGTCATTTCAGGAATGCTTTCTGGGGTGGTATTAGACAGTAGGCACAAAAATTGCTTAGGTGGAGGACTTGCTGCAGATTTCACTTATCAAATATTATTTTCTCTCTGCCTTCTATATTTCTTTCTTTCCTCCTCCTCCCTCTGTCTCTCTCTCTCTCTGTCTCCATGGATGCTTGTTGGTGGAGGGCATGGTGTGTCTGGCTGAAAGCTTTTCTTTTATCTATAGTACATTATTGCATTCTTGTCTTGTAGTTGCTCGTGGTGTTGGAAGTATGAGTTGGTGTGTGTTGGGTAGTAGTTTGGCGGACAGTGAGCTGTGTTTCTTGGCTGAGATGGCATCCTCTGAGATGCTATCCCTGTCTGGAGTGCGGGTTCAGCCTGGCCAATCTGTTTTAGTAGAGATGGTTCTCCTAGCTGTGGGAGTCTGTGTGGTGCATGTGAATCTGCCCCATGCTTCCAGGATTAACAGTGGTGTGGTTGTTTTTCTAAAAGAGGAGCTTTTTGTGGTTAATAATAAGTGGTCTGTCTCTGAATGGCATTTATCTCCATTTTCCTCTGCCTCCCGTGCCTTTTGCTCCAGTCATCTGATATTTCTCTGTTTATTCCCAATGAACCTTTGAGATATTTTTGGTCTGTAAGCTGGTATAGTATCTTCAGTCAATCAAAACACCGGCATTCACGTGTTTAAATGTCCAACACAGAGGTTCCTGTGTAGAATTTGCACATTTCTGCCCATAAATGAGCTCACAGATTTTCTCCAGGAGCTCCAGTTAGCTTCTCCCACCATCAAAAAGCATGCTAGGTCAAATCTGCCGATCTGAACCCTTAGCATTCGCACACACACAAAAAAAAAAAAATTACTGATCTCAGGAAAGTCTTTCTCACCATTTTTAATTTTAATTATTGCTATAAGGATTTTTTTTTACATTCTACAGCTGTAAAAATGCTATGTCTATATGTTTTAATATGTACATCATAACCTCTAAAATTATAAACATCCTTTCTCAGAGTGATGCTGAAAACCTAATTCATATTCTATTCTATTCTATTCTATTGTAATTCATTATTATCAGGCTGTCCTAAAAGCTCCCTGAAAGCCTTCAGCTGATTCAAAACGCTGCAGCTAGAGTACTGACAGGGACGTGAAAGAGAGAGCATATTTCTCCCATATCGGCCTCTCTTCACTGGCTCCCCAAAACTGAATTTAAAATCTTTCTCCTCACATTCAAAATCTTGAATCATCAGGCCCCATTAATAGAGAACTTCGCTCTCAGACTGCTGGCCTACTTTGTGGTTTATAGAATATTTATGAGTAGAATGGGAGGCAGAGCATTCAGCTTTCAGGTCCCTCTTCTGTGGAACCAGCTCCCAGTTTAGATTTGGGAAAGAGACACCCTCTCTATTTTTAAGATTAGGCTTAAAACTTTACTTTCTGATAAAGCGTATATTTAGGGCTGGATCAGGTGACCCTGAACCATCCCTTAGCTATGCTGCAATAGGCCTAGGCTGCTGGGGGGTTCCCATAATACATTGTTTCTTTTCATTCACCTCTTTTTACTCTGTTTATCCACCTCTCTGCATTTAATCCTTAGTTATTATTAATCTCTGGCTCTCTTGCACAGTATCTGTTTTGTCCTGTCTCTCTCCCCTCAGCCCCAAGCAGTCGCAGCAGATGACTGCCCCTCCCTGAGCCTGGTTCTGCCAGAGGTTTCTTCCTGGTAAAGGGAGTTTTTCCTTCCCACCGTCGCCAATTGAATTGAATTGAATTGAATTGAATTGAATTGAATTGAATTGAATTGAATTGAACCTCTGTCTGTCAACTGGCACCTCAAAGTGACCTGCAGAGCTTCATAGCTACTCTCTTTCAAAGCAGGCTTAACCATGCTACAATGCTCACAGTTGTTCTGTTTCGTTAGTAATAATATTCAAATTAGTATACTAACTTCATGCAACGAAAACTTGCATTACTCTAATAAACATGCAAAGTTAAAGTTCCAAATAATAATAAATGGCTCAATGCAGAGTTGTCATATGGTAAAAGATTTTAATGTTAAGACAATTTTTTTTTGGTTAAATATTGCTTGAAAATGACTCTTATGATATTAAATGTTGCGACCCCTGCACTATAGGGACACCAAATGTGCAGAATGTAATATAATAAGAACAACTATGCATCCATGGTGTCTGCAGCTGTCCGTGCCCTAGCCTGAGGCAGAAGAGGAAGCTAGCAGGCAGATGATTCAGAAAGAGAGCCAGTAATTGATGACAGCTCGGCTATCCTTAGTGTCACAGCAGAATAAAGAAAGGGGGTGAAGAAAGTTAGTGGAGGGAGCGGAGAGAGCAGTGGGAAATGGCTGGCAGCTGAATCTTACTAGAGTCGGGCTGCTGGTGAGATGAGAGGGGTACTAAGAGCGTTTTTAGAGAGAAGGAAATGAAAATAACACTGAATCTGACTGTCTCTATCGCAGCTGATATTTGTACACACTTAAAGATATTAATGGTTTTGTAATATAAGCTTTTAAAAAAAACTGCCAGATTATCAAAATATTTTCCAGATGTAGAAAAATGTATTAAAAGCATCCTGACCTTGCAGTGAGGAGCTGATGCTGCCTGAAGAAGAGGTTTCCACCTGGAAAGTCATATAAGTTTTATTTGCTTAAGAAAAATAAAGAAATAATAAGGTTATAAAGTTATGTGTATTGCACTGGGGTCTTTGACCTGTTTATGTAATCTTAGTCTCACTCTTGGATGCACAAGGTGAGAGTCTTTGAATATTAATGGTTGCAGCAACCATCAACCAACAGAAGAGAGCCATTAAGAAAATGATCAGACAGAAAAGATGAGAGATGGTTTTCCTGCAGTAAACCCATAGCAACAACGAGAGTGAGATAGAAGGGGGTTTGTGATCAATCTCCAGTATATTCTGTCTCATGGGGTCTAGTGGGTAAGTGGGTGAGGCATATTTACGACATTGAATATGCTTGCCATTCCTCTGTGAGATGCAAAACAAGCTATCCAGGACTAAAAAAAAAAAAAAATCATACAACAGATGGCCACAGAAGTCAGCAAAGAATCAGATGTTGTTTTGTTTTGTTTTTGCCTGAAAGAGTTAAAGGGGTTTTGGTAAGGTCATGGTTCACAAGTGTTTCTTCTTCATCATCCTGGATAAGTCTGTCACTCCAGTCATCTAAACTCATCTGTCTTTGCCTTCCTGATGGTACATCGATGAGTGATGAACCAACATGCTGTAGGTTTCTCCGGCTTGCTCTTCCAGAAGACGGTAGTAGAGAGCATGTGGATGATCTCAGGGGCTTCAGAACTTCAGAGCTCTTTTTTACCCTGCACAAAAAATTAGTTTGCACACAAAATCACTGTCAAATTCATGACATGTGAACACCAACAAATTTTGTTCTCACCACCGTGCATACGCTCGTCAATCATACTCATTCTAAATAAACGGACTTGTGCACGCTGTCTGCAATCTGTATGCGTACTATCTGCATACAGCCACACCTCCATTTCTCTGTATAAGGAAACAAGTTTGCTTGGAAGTGAAGTGGAGAGAGCAGTGACAATGCTGTACGAGAGAAGTTTGCACCACTAAGGCAAAAAAGAAGGAGAAAGTCAGGCTGAAAAAAACTTAATAATACTGTCTAAGTTCTGAGGAGAAAGTCAGGAAAAGGGGGCAGCTTTACAAAGTGTTTCCACTGCCGTAGAATCCTTTAAATAAATAAATAAATAAAATTGATGTTCAGACAGAAATAACAGGGGTGCTGAATACAATTTACCCTGAGAACTCGCTATGGTTCAAGGCCAAATTTAGACATTGAAGTTGATATATAAAAAGAAAAGACTAACAGACTACAAGAGAAAGAAAGAAAGAAAGAAAGAAAGAAAGAAAGAAAGAAAGAAAGAAAGAAAGAAAGAAAGAAAGAAAGAAAGAAAGAAAGAAAGAAAGAAAGAAAGAAAGAAAGAAAGAAAGGGTGGAGGACAAGGAGCACCTGATCTGTCAGTCCAAGATGCGCCTTCTTTTTCTTCTTCTTTCAGCTGCTCTCTTTAGGGGTCGACACAGCAGATCATCTGCCTCCATCTCACCCTATCCCTGGCATCCTCCTCTGCCACACCAACCCTCTGCATGTTCTCTTTCACTACAGCCATGAACTTCCTCTGGGTTCTCTTTTCTCCTGCCTGGCAGCTCCATCTTCAGCATTCTTTACCCAATATCTCCACTATCCCTCCTCTGCTCAAATCCAAACGATCTCAACTTGCCTCTCTAACTCTGTCTTCTAAACGCTTAACCTGAGCTGTCCTTCTGATATACTCATTTTTAATCTTGTGCATCCTATCCAAGAAAATCTTAACATCTTTGACTCTACCACCCCCACTTTCATCCCTCTTTTCTACAGTGCATACCTCTGCAGACATCATAGCCCATGGAGACTCCTGCCCGTGGAGATTCTTGCCTGACCTCATCTGTCAGCCTGTCCATCACCACTGCAGACAAGAAGGAGCTCAGAGCCAGTCCCTGATGTAATCCCACCCCCACCTTGAACCCATCCATCACTCCCACCGCACACCTCACCACTGTCTCAGCATCCTCATACATGTCCTGAACTAGCCTTACATACTCCTCTGCCACTCCTGACCTCATGGCACCCTATAACATGCACTTTCTAGATCCACAAAGACACAATGCAACTCCTTCTGATCTTCTCTATACTTCTCCATCAACACTCTCAAAGCAAACATTACATCTGTGATGCTGTTTTTCATCATGAACCCATACTCTCTCTCACTCTTCTCTCTCTCTCTCTCTCTCTCTCTCTCTCTCTTCTTTCTCATACCTCTCGTCTTCTCTTTATGAACTTTATCCCTCTGTAGTTACTGCAGCGCTGCACATCACCCTTGACAATCTGCACCAGTACAGTTGTTGTCCATTCTTCAGGCATCCTCTCACTCTCTAAGATTGTGTTAATCTGGTTCAGAAGTTCACTGCCTAATCTCCTAGACATCTCTCACCTGGACCAACCGCCTTTCCACTTTTCATCCTCTTCATAGCTCTATGCCTAACCTCGCAGTACTTCTGTCTGCTTTCTTTATCTTCCTGACTATCCCCACTTTTTCTTTGCTAACTTCTTTCCTTTGAGTATTTTCCTGTATTTTCCTCATCCACCTATTAAATCTTCTTGTCCTCTTTCCTCTCTTCAGAAGGTATATAAAATACATTCTTTGCAGTTTCCATCAGCACTACAGGAAACTACTTTTCCAGTCATCTGGTAACTCTTCACTACCACTTCAGTGCAATTAATAATAATAATTATTATTATTATTATTATTATTATTATTATTATTATTATTATTATTATTATTATTATTATTATTATTATTATTATTATTATTATTATTATTATTATTATTATTATTATTATCATTATTATTGTTATTATTATTATTATTATTATTATTATTATGACCTGATTAGAAGAAAATGTCTATTTCCACTACAAACTGAGTGACCATTACTGAGTATGTGAAAGCTGGGGAACGACTTTCTCTTTAAAAGGGCATCACGTGTTATGAGCGTGTTTGAATCTGTATTATTATTATTATTATTATTATTATTATTATTATTATTTGCTTGTAAAGTACAAACAAATTCGGGGAAGAAAATATTTATAAATCAATGATTTGTGTGTGAAACAAACACACAAGTTAGGTGCAAGTTGTGCATACACACTGTTAGGAAATGAGGCCCAACTTTGTCCAAATTGCAAACCCTTCCATGAGGCATTTGCTGCTGCTGCTCTGAGTCAGGTCTGAGCTCCTGTTAGAACCTTTGGTTTGGATGGACTTCTTGTGGATATTTCAAAGTATTTCTGGAGCATTTGGGGGGCAACCTGTATGAGGAACTGCAGGAGTTCTCAGAAAGGCCTGAGCCTAGCATCGTGTCCTGCATTATTTCACTAGTCTTCACCCTGACTTGTAAAATCCAAGCAGTTTATTTTTTTTCTTAACTAAAGTATATTTATTTGTATTTTATTCACAAAGAAACATTCAACTTTAGACAAATGACCAGGATAGGTAGACAGAAAGCAACTCCTTTTTTAAAAGCATTTACTGTGCTTGTTGTAGCATTTTGTAGGCACTGCAGAGTACGATGTTCCTAGCACTTTTGCTGCAGCTTCACAGCAGCAGCTCTGATGATTACCCCCCCCCACACACACACACACACACGCGGCGCACACACACAAATGATAGGTGAACACACATCCAGCCGTTCACTATAACCCAAAGCTCACAGGCTACACTTGGAAGGTCAGGTGTACAGAAAGGTAAGCACAGAACACGTTCAGGGTCACCCTATAGCAGCAGCATTGGGCCCTAAGAAGGTGACTCCTGGAGAACAAAGGTGGATATTCCACCAAAAGATATTCCTACTAGCAAGACATCCCCATAAACTGAATCCCAGCAGTGGCTACAGCCCACTTGACCTGTTCAAGCAGTTTCTTTACAGACACCATGGTCAGAACCTTGTGTACAGACACAACCAAACAGGCATGGAAAAATAAAAACATTTCAAACAGACAAAAATATCCCAGGGCTGACCTCACTGCCAACTTCTACAGATATGTGGAACTGTTTCTATGCTGCACTCCTGAAACTAGGGGCCATCCACTGGTACTGGAGACAGACTATTTTTTCATATTTTATTGTTTATTTCATATTTATTGGCACTGTGAGGACTTGAGATAGGTTTTTGGATAATATCCTGAAATAAATATATGTGCAATCACTACAAACATTGAAATGATGAAAAAGAGATGTTTGTTTTTTTGTTTGGGTTTTTTTTTTTTAATAAATCCTGTTTTTGCCCAGATCAAACATCATCATCAATAAGAGAACTAAGATCAAATGGTGCTTCAGATTTTTTTGTGCTGTACAAAATCACTGCTGTACAACACACTTCAAAGTTGGGTTTTGTCTGCATGACTTAGCCCTGTAACGGTCTGGTAGAGTACATAAAACACATGGAAGGTGTGGGTTTATCAGACCAGATTGTCCAGTGCTTTCTAATTCTGTAGAATCCATCACAAGAGCCAGATAGAGTGCTGCATGCTGTTTAATATCTTTGTTGGTACTGACAAAATTGACTTCCCCTACAAGAAACTCGCCAGAGCAGCCCCTCTCACCCTTCCCTCTGGTGAGTATGCAGGAACTCATAGCGCTACAGGTCTATGGAATCGGGCAGTGTGAACTTCAGAATGGCCCAGCAGGTTCAACAGGCACATCATGCAAGTGCAGTAAGTTTTATGTGGTCATCTACCTTATTTTGGACAGAAACTGCCTTTACAGTGTGTAGACTTTATGAACAGAATGGGGGTTTTTTGTTTTTGTTTTCTTTTGTTGGGGGTATGACTCATGATTTCAAACATTTACACTGTTTATTAATGACAAGATTTTTCTGAAATGTAACACAAAAAGGGAGATTTTACTGATGACAACTATTTCTTGTTTTTTTCCCCATGAGTCTCCCCAAGCAACTTCAGAAACTGCCTGTTTTATTTAAATGAGGCAAAAGCTGTGAGAAAGACAGTATGTCTTCTTTTTTTCTTTTCTTGGTTTTTTTTACTTTTTCAACTTCCATTTTATTAACTTCATGTTTATCCATGACACACGTAATAACAGAATGGATTGGAATGACTGGAAGAAGAAATTGGGTGGAGAAATGATTTCCAGTCATCTAAATAAAACCAACAAATGAGTCTCACCTCTCCTTTTTGAAAACTTCACACCACTATCTTACATGATAATAGAAGTAATGAAAGATAAACTGTTGGTAGTGTGAGGGTTTTTTGTTGGTTTGTTTGTTATTTGCTTTCTTTTACTTAATCGCGTATATTCCAATGCAGGGCCGAACAAAGTTATATTTCTAAATTACCCTAGCATGGTTTTAAGTCCGTGTGGGCCTGAAGAGTTTTATTTCTGAGAGGAGATTTCAGTTGCACAAGAAACCATCAGGTACATAGAAATCATGTTGAACCTCATGCTGCCTCAAGCCATGCAATCAAGCTGCTGATTGAAACTCATAGTTTGACTGATAAGGAGGGAAGTGTATGAGGAAGATATATAGTATGCATTACTTCACAGTAAAGAAAGTCCTTTGAGTGATCTGAATTGTGGACTTTTGCTGTCACCTGTACAATAGTGATGGCCTTTGACTCCTTCTGCAGTGAGTTACCCGGAGTCATAGAGAGTCCGCTGACACACAGGACTCAACACAGCAAAGCGTGCAGTGGTGAAAAGCCATTTTGATTGATGCACTCCTAGTTTTATAAAGCTTTCTGGACTGAATGAAGAGAAGATGATTTAGAAGTCTTTATTGAGAGTTTTAATAACTTTTTCCTCAGGAGAGTAGCTCTGACTTTGTTGTCAAAAAATAGCATCCTTTGGCAAAAGAACTGGCAACCCCTAACGATATGCACAGAGTGTGAACTCTTGTCTGAAGTCCTGGCTAATGGACTATAGAAGGTGGTGGACCAGTTTATCCATCAGACCCAAACCTAATGTGTGGCCAGCAGGTCCATTGTGGTAAATGTGCCACTGACTTCAGATTTGTTTTAAGTGGCTCTTTTTATATGGACGTTGGTTTGGTTTCTTTAGATCAAGAAAAGCTTTTGAGCAGGCTGAGCACATGTTACCTGTCTTGCAGCATTTCAGCATCAACCCTGTTTACATTGCTATGATTACGTTTTTGTACAGTTACGCTGAACCGTGATTGATCACTTGTTCAGTGTCCTTTTGTGTAGCTCTTCACCCACGCAATGAGATGTTATATGTTCAGGATAGCAAAAGACCCAGTCCCTTCAATTTAGAGATCCACCGATTGACTACTTACTTGTCTACTTACGTCGTCTTCTTTACTGGATCTAAGCTCAAGACATGACAGAAGAAATACCTAAAAGCATGGACTAAAGAACTGAGCAGTGAAGAATGGCAAATGTTACAAAAATAGAATCTTGTTCAGTCAGTTAAAGGCCCAACACATCAATGTGGACACTTTGTGGATCATTTTGCTTGTGCTTATCAAAACAATAATCGTGACTTGCTTTTTGATATGTTGATTCATTTGACTACTGACCACTTACTCTCTCTGTTCAATTCCACCTGTTAAAAAATCTTTGATTCCGCTGCTCCTCTCACAGCTAAGAGTCTAAAACCTGAAGCTCAGCCTTGGTTGAATAGTGCCACCAGAGCATTCAGACAGTCGTGCAGAAAAGCTGAATGAAAATGGCAAAAAGATAAACTTCAGGTGTCTTTTGATGCACTAGAGAATTTCTATTAAATTATCAGAAGGCTGCAAGAACAGCAAAAACAAAGAGACTGTGAGACTCTGAGATTGTGTCTAACAACTGTCACAGACCCTGTATTTTATTTAGTATTATTAACTCTGTTGTTAATCCTCCCTGTGCTGCTCCTCTTGAAGCATCTAAATCAATGTGTGAGAACTTACTGAAATTCTTTGTTGATAGGATTGCTGATATTAGGTCTCATATTATCCCTCCTGTCACTGACCCATCTCCTCACAGATCAACCTCTGCTGTTTTGATCACTTTGATCTGTGTCTTTCTCATTGCTGAATGAAGCTGTCAGCCACTTGAAACCCATGAGATGTCCACTGGATATTGTTCCATCTTGCCTACAGAAGGATGTTTTTGACACTGGGAATGAGTGTGTTGTTCATTATCAATAAGACTCTTCAGTGTGGGAGCAATACGTAATGGAACCAGGTACCAACATAACAATGCCCTGAACAGCTTTTGGTTTGCCCTGTAAGTAGGTTTTATTTATGGGCTAAGCTTCTGAAGTTCAGTGGGGCTTACATTTAGTATGTAATAACTTGCTCCCGAATTAAGTGTGCGATTATTGCAAGGCATGTTTAATGGTGAAGCACGGGGGGCATTCAGTTTTAACAACACGTTAAACCAGTAAAGAAAGTTAAGATAAATCAGGCTTTAATGAGGCCGTCAGAGGACATCAAAGGCCACACGGGTAGAAGAATTAGTGTCATAGGATGTGCTATATTACATAACCACTGACAGGATGAGTTGGTCTACTGTACTAAGAACGTTTCTCAACCCAGCAGGATTATAAACTTTCAGTAAATTCGTGCTATTTCTGTTCTACATGGAAATCAAAGTTTATACTTGTCTTAATCTGCGCTCGGGGGGGACAGGTTTGTTGTTGTTTTTCTACTTTTTTAATAACTCGGGCAAGACAGGATGTTCTTTTTACATTTCATATGTGACTGTATCAGAACTGTACTTGGGATTGTACCTCCTATTAAAGACACTGACGTCTGAACATCAATTTCTTCTGAGAATTTTATCAACCTACGAAAGTTTATAAACTTAGTAAAACTGGCAGATTGAAAAAGAAAGCCTTTAAAAGAACATTTCTGTGCTCGTAATCTGTTGGCTTTCTTCCTGGTTTTGCAGAAGAGGCTTTAAAGCAAAGTTTGTTCTTGTTAGAATTAAATTTATGACCTGATTAAATCACTGAATAAAATGTGAAAATCCAAAAGCCTGCTCAAGTGTTTATGTAAATTCCTGGATGGTAACTTTCTGAATTTTCTGATATTTTAGAGGTTAGAATCTGTTAATTAAACAACAACAACAAAAAATAACAGTGTCATCAGTAAGATAAAATAGAACAATTAAAGAAACGAAAAGAAGTGTGATGCTTAGTGCTCTTCTCTCCTAAAAGTATATACACAGGCACTAAATTTACTAAATGTTTTTCATCCTTAAATAGTAAACTAAGGCAAACCAGGCTATGCCCTGCTTATCATTACTCTCTATTTGGACAGTTACAGGCTGAGATTTCTATATGAGTCGGGAACAGTGTAAAATTACAGTAGTTATTGGAATGAATGGCCAGGCTGCTTCAAGCTGATAAGAAGGCAACAGTAACTCAAATAACCACTGGTGGTGTAATGGTGTGGGGGGGATATTTTCTTATATTTAGTGCAATACTTAGCATACAGATATGAATGCAAACTGGATTTCCCAGAATGTCAAACTAGAAGACCCTGTTTGACAGAAAGGAGGATAACAAACGTTTTGAGGAGGAACAACTGGATCACTTTCCTGTATGCAGCAAACCACAAACATCCATCAGTTCAGACAAACCACCATCTAATGAAATGAGGAAAAATCACCCTGTCAAACAATATTGCAAATGCTAACTGTCTTATGGCTTCAGCTGGACCGGAGATGTCAACACTCCTTCCCAAGCTCATCGTCTGTTGGTAAGAGTTGGGTAATGCTAACAAAGCAACCTGAGAAGGCAAAAATCAAACATCCCCTCCAAGAGAAATTTTCCCACCTTCAAAAGAACACTGGATCTTTTGTTGGATTTGTTGGAATGAAAGTGTCTAAAAGGTGATGGGAGCAAGCTATATTCTAGTGGAGCTCACTGCAAAGTGAAAGAAACCTTGCATTTGCCCTGTCCAGAATGTACACCACTTTTTGCCCTGTGACGGCTGGAAGAGGATCCAGCCCCCATGACTCTGAATGGATGGATGGAGGGGTGGAAGCAACTCTGAAACAACATCAAATTGTCAAACATATATCATATGGCATAGATGCTATTTTGTACATCTATAAATACAGGTGTACTTTTTTAGTTCAAATATGGTCACATAAAATCCAAAGTAAAATGCTGTGTCCATCTTTTTAATAAAGTCTTTGATTGGTTGACACAATGATCTCAGGTCCACAGTTGCAGAATGAGCATGTTCCCCTTTTCACAGGTGAAAATTGTTAAATTGTTTGAAAGTATCCTAATGGACTCCTTCAAATCATTTCAGGATTTTGGATTTGACTTGACACTCCTCCAGCTTCAGGTTACTGTGAGTCAGCTCCTCTTCTCCACAGACAGAACGGTTCGGATGGGCGGAGAAGAGGTGACAAGATGTTTTGGGATCCAACATTAAATCATTTCATCCCTTGGGAAATATGGTGTCAGTTCTGGAAACAGAAAGTACTGGCAGAAAAGGGGAGAATGATGTGACAGTCCAGGGGTGATGTGAGCAAGCTATCAAGGCAGTTAACAAGGGTGATGTCAGCACTTGCTTTATTAAGTTTCGCAGCTGATCTGATACCTGCAGCTCTCGAGGGAAGAAGGATCTGTGGGGTTGGCATGCAGTCTCATTAACAGTCCCCTTTGAGCCGGTGCTTGGCCATTACAGCAACCAGAATCATACTGAAATTTAAATGTAAAACCTGATAGGAAGATCAATATAGCTTGCAGTGAAAACAGAATTTTTTACAGTGACAGCTAACTCATTTAAGGTTTTAAGAAGAAGCCTCTCTTGGACATGTTTTTAAAAGGGGGAAGAAAAATGTGAACGTGCATCTTAATTAGAGCAGCGTTAAGCTTCCTAGAGGGCTTTGCTTTGGTGCACATTAATTTGGGCTCTTGCCAATTCTCTCCAGATCAGTTGACTAATGTGTTGACAAGTGGAGGAAAGTCTTCCCACATTTTCAGATGTGGAGAGACCACATTTGCTGTTTGCAGCAGCCTCTAGTACTCGTCACAATGCTCTGTGTGTGTGTGTGTGTGTGTGTGTGTGTGTGTGTGTGTGTGTGTGTGTGTGTGTGTGTGAAAATGCTTTAAATATTTAAAAGGCCAGAATTTGACTGTAACCCTTGGGTAGGAGAAATAGAGGTAGATATATCTAGTATATATAAACTGCAAAAGTTTTTTGTTGCCCTTGCGGATGATTTCTATATGTATTATATTTATAAGGATATCAGTAAACCGTTATATGTTTTTCCATTTAGGAGGATGAAGCTTTTTTATGAATTATAGAAAACACATCTGGACTCTGCCGAAAGCAGCAGGAACTCTGCGAGGCTCTCCTGTGTAGCTTCATAGCTGCAGCTTCTTCTTGCAAACACTAACCCAGGCTTCTTTGCAGACTGTGAAGAATTCAATGGATTTGTAATTAAATGGTGGGGAAAAAAATTATTCAAACTGTGGAGAAGTTTTCTTTGTGGCATCAATCATTGTTCTTCCCTCCACAAAAGAGTCATTCAAACAAATAAACAAACATCTGTTTGTTTGGTTTTTTTTTTTGTTTTTTTGTTTTTTTTGCTATATCACATTTTCTCTACACCCACTCCCACACTGTGCTTGGGAGTTTTGCATCATTTGTGTTGGATTTTTCCATCATCAGGTTGCATTTCCTGTAACCCTTCTTAACCCTAGTCTTCATTCCCTCCAGTCTCAACACTGTTCCCTAATCACCCCACCCTTCTCCTCTTCCTCTCTCCCTCCAGATTTAGCTGTAATCCCTCATTTCTGGTCATTACATCTGCACAGCACTCAACAGCTGTGGACCTACGCACAAACAGCCACAGGCCTCGTGCGTGTGTATGTGTGTACAGATATGTAGGCTAAATGTGCCCACACTTTGGGCATCTGGTCAAAACCTAAGCCCAGGAATAGCTAATCCTTGACTCCAAAAAAGATGTTGTGACAGAGTATTTGTATCAGGCTGATGATACAGGATGTCGCAGACTGACACAAATAAGTCTCAAAGGAGCTCGATAATGCTATCTAAAACTTAGAGAAAGCTATAAAGAGGATACAGCTTGTCTGGTTTGTAAACAAATCCAGAAATCCAGCCGTGTTACATCCCTACAAACACAGTTTTATCAGTTTTGTTTTGAGTATCTCAATTTCAATCAGAAGCAGAGGATTTAGTGAAGATTCCGTTTTATTATTATTATTATTATTATTTCATTTTTCTTACTTTACCTCATCTCACATCTTTTTACCTCACTTCATTTCCTCTTTCCCGTATGCTCCTTTGTCACCTGATTCAAATCCCCTGCTGCTCCTTATCTAAGGGCTGCACTCCCATTTACCTTCACATGGGGTGACGGTTATGGTAAGAGGTTATGTTACTCATTATTTCTTATCCCGTGTTTGTTATGTAAATTGAGAATAAGTGGCTAAAAGTCTAATCTTGTTTTCTCGTTTACTTTGGAGACTGAGCAGTACATGTGTGTATTTTCCCTTGTTTACATTCACAGCTGCAATAAATCTGAAGGACTGGATCATAATTTCATGGCTTGTGCCTCTCATACATTCTCAGCAGGTACGTGCAGCACAATGATGACAAACTTTACCTTTTGATCGTTAACAGAGGAGCCAACATGACTTTGCCATCAAATGATACATTTTAGAGCTGCTTCTTTGCTTAATTCAAATGTAGGAAATGCAGATAATGATGGTTTAATGGCATGTCGGTTTTGTGAAAACTGATGATGGCAGAATACTGATATCAGGAGGGATTTTAATAAAAGTTCAATTTTGTTACACTTCAAACCAGCATTTTGTACGTTGTGTGCGCATTTGTCAAATCAGCTTACTTCAGCTGACTTCTTCAGATATCCTGACTCACTTCCCTCTGGCGATGCTTTTCCAAATGTCATATTGACAAGCTAACTTTGTGAATGCTTTTCAGCTTCTCCACTTTTCTTCTGGTTTCACATATTTTGATGCAACGTCAGACAGACATGTTGTCTCATTTAAAAATATTCAACATGAAATGGGCATACAGAGCACGATTTCACATACTGTCTGTGCTTATGAGCTGTCATTGTTTTCATCATTTTTCACTGACAGCTATGCGTTGGTTTCAGCAGAATTTCTTTTTTCTTGTTCTGCAGCATAAATAATCTTTGAGACTGGAGCCAAATACCCAGCACATAAGACGTGTGAGTGCCACATTACACCAGCAGGCCACAGTGATGGAATGAGATGTTAACACAGACTGGTGACGAATTGAAATTAAGCGAAAGAACAGAGAGACATCTGGTTAGTAGAACTTTTTAAAATTTATAATTTAAAGTTCTAGAATTTGTAAAATGTCTGTATAAGTGCCCTTTCTTTTTTTCTTTTTTTTTTTTTTGTATAGTTTTCATATAGTATGACCTATCCTGATATCAAGGTTTTCCCTCAGCTGGCAGCGTTCATTTATGGTAAATCCAACATGACATGAACGCAGCATGACTGTTGGTAGAAAGCCAGCAGTAGGCCAGACTTTAACAAGCCACACCTGTGCCTAATCAAACCCCGTCTTTATATTCGTGAGTTTCAGTAAACACTGAGGGAGGCTGGGACTGAAATAAAAAATGACTTTCACTGCACACTACATGTGGTCCTACGGCCCTTTTGGTATGTTCCATACGGTGGAGCCCATCCAGAGTCACTAATAGTGTACCAGGAGGCTTATATTTGAAAGATTAACCAATAAAATCAACGCAGGCCTTTATTACAAGCATCACTCTGCCCCTTTAACTGATACCCCACAGATTTATACTCCAGAAAAATGGATCCATTCCAAAATCTCTTGACAGATTGAAGATAACTGAAGGGGTCTGAGTTGGATCAGCATTTGCAGTGTCTTATAGGCTATCCAGTCAGGATTTATACACACAGGAAGGCCACTAGGATGATGACTCACCGGTATATGTCACATGGGAGCGAAAATGTTATAGATCCTACATAGGTTAATTAAAGGTCATGAGTAACATTCAAACAGGTGGATTTACAACTTCAGTACAAGCCAGATTAGACAAAAGATTGTGCTAAACTTCAAGGGCAATAAAATTTTGTGGAAACTGGCCATCCTGAAAAAGTAAATAAGTTCTGAGTTTCAGTAGATCATTACTGATACATGAATATGTGATTGTTACCAGTAGACATATACACTATATTACATTAACTTACCCATCCAAATCATTGAACACAGGTATTCAAATCACTTCAGTGTCCACAGGTGTATAAAACAAAGCACCTAGGTATGCAGACTGCTGCTACAAACATTTGTGAAAGAATGGGTTGTGAGTTTGGTGTGGAAGAAGTTGAGTGGCCTGCAGAGCTTCCTGACCTCAACTTGATAGATCACCTTCAGGAGGAATTTAATTGGAAACTGCAAGTCAGGCCTTCTCATCCAACATCAGTGTATCATCAAAAATTCCCATAAACCCACTCCTAAACTTTGTGGAAAGCCCTCCCAGAAGAGCTGAATCTGTTATAGCTGCAAAGGGTGGGCTGGCATCGTATTAAACCCTGTGGATTAAGAATGGGATGTCACTCAAGTTCATCTGCATGTGAAGGCAGGCAGGCAAATATTTTTGGCTATATATCCAAAACTGTACCAAAATTCTCTGAGACAACATGATATCATACTTTATCCAAGCCTTTTTTTAATTGCCTCCACAAAAGGAGGTTACGTTGTTGGTAGCATTTGCGTGCGTCCGTGCGTGCATGTCATTCTGTAAACACGCTAGCTCGAAAAGTTTTGAATGGATTCTGATAAAACTTTGTAGGGATGTAGAGGGGTCATGTTAACAATCCATTAAAATTTGGTTTACATCCAACAAGGTCTTCAAGGTCAATCTAATGGTTGAAAATTGATCAAAAGCCTAATAACTTAGGAAGCATGATTGCAAGTCTGGTGTGTATTGTCAACATATTAAAAGTACTGTTTAAATATTTAAAATATCATGTCGCTTTTGACATCTGACCTCTCCTTCAAAGTCAACAGATTGATCTGAAGGTCAAAGTGATAATAATGCTATGGAGAGCTATTTAAAACTGTTTCTTACTGTCATTGCTTGTATTCACACCATGTAGGCATATAGCAAATGATGTATTGGAATTCTAAATATCCCGTTACTTTGGACCACTGACCTCTTCTTCAAGGTCAAATAAGGTCTCCTATCTTTAAAGAAAATATTCTCAAGAGAAAGAGAATGAGCTACTACACAATGAATATTCAATTCAATTCAATTCAGTTTTATTTATATAGCGCCAAATCAAACAGTCGCCTCAAGGCGCTTTGTATTGTGGGTAAAGACCCTACAATAACACAGAGAAAACCCAACAGTCAAAACGACCCCCTATGAGTAAGCACTTGGCGACAGTGGGAAGGAAATACTCCCTTTTAACAGGAAGAAACCTCCAGCAGAACCAGGCTCAGGGAGGGGCAGTCATCTGCTGCGACCGGTTGGGGCTGAGGGGAGAGAGACAGGACAAAAGATATGCTGTGGAAGAGAGCCAGAGATTAATAATAATGATTAAATACAGAGTGAAGTATAAACAAGTAAATAAAGGTGAATGAGAAGAAACAGTGCATTATGGGACCCCCCCCCCTCAGCAGCCTAGGCCTATTGCAGCATAACTAAGGGATGGTTCAGGGTCACCTGATCCAGCCCTAACTATAAGCTTGATCAAAAAGGAAAGTTTTAAGCCTAATCTTGAAAATAGAGAGGGTGTCTGTCTCCTGAATCCAAAATGAAAGCTGTATGGTGCTTGCCCTCCTAAAAAATTATGTACATCATATGCAAGTGTTAAAGCACGAGCAGCAATTTACTGTAACAGAATAACAAAGCCATATTTCATGCAGAGTACTACTGAGAACTTTTAACATCTCCCGCTTAGAAAGCGCAATTTTACATTTGATCACTGAGCATTTCTATTCATTTGTTTAATAAACAGATGTGTGTATGTATGCTGCCAATTAATTATGGGACCTTTATTTAAACAATTAATAAGCTTATGTGAGAGATTATCAGTAGGCTGTATTTTACAGAAGTAGCTATAATTAAGGAAATACCACCAAACACCTTTGTTTGCTGTCTCAGAGAATGTTGATACTGTTGTGTGTGTGTGTGTGTGTGTGTGTGTGTGTGTGTGTGTGTGTGTGTGTGTGTGTGTTTGTGAGATTAAGATTTTGGAACTATTTTTCCACCACACGCTCCCTTTCCATTAACATCAATTGTGGGATAATCTGAAAGCATTAGCAACTTTATGGTGAAAGCTGTGATCTCAAAAGTAATTTTAAAGATTAACTGATGTTAAAGTGCTGGTTCAGACTTTTTAATTAAAGTAGTCTCCTAATGGATCTAACTTTTTTAATCTTAACATATCTTATTTCACTTTTGTGAATAATGATAATGATGTTCAAGCATTTTTTTTATCCATTTCTATGCAATTTAAATACAAGAGACTGTCATCCTACCTCATTTCCCCCTAAATGACCCAGAACAAACCTCACTCCCGCTGTGGCACTGAATTCCCAGAATGGGTGCAAATGTCTGTATTGACAGACACTGATGACTTCCAGGCACTGTCTCAGTTTATCTCCATATCGCTAATGCTGCTATCCTCAGATACATCCTATTAGCTGGAGTTTGAGAACAGCATTTTAATAGAAACCTTTATGTAAACAGCGAGAATCATTAAAAGACCTTAGCTGGCCTTTTTTCCTCCATAATAAACTAGCCTATGACAGGAAGTCTGGTCGGAAATGCATGAGGCTAAGCTTTTTGCTATCATGATGTGTTATGCAGTAACATTGATTTCACTGGGTGGAGTAAAATGAAAGTAAAGGCAGAAACATCTGCAGCAAATATCTGTGCTTTACATTTTTAAATATAAGCAAATGAAGCTGATGCAGCATGAATTCAGAGGAATGATGCATGAGGCGTCTGTGTCAGCAGGGGCCTGTTTGAGTGAGTTGAATGCATATGTGTGCACAAGTGGATACATGCTCAAGGCTGTGTTTTATTCAGCAGAATGAAAACAAGATAGAACATGGTTACATGGTTCACCTGTCCTAGAAGAGCTGTTACACAACACCTGTTCAGTTAAGAGGAAAAAAAAGAAGAAAAGAACCATCATCTTAGTGAAACAGAATAAAAATCACCTTGCATGACTTTCATCTGATATTCACATCATTCTAATATCTTTATTCCTTTTGCATCATTATCACACAAGTAGACCTAGGGCTTGCAGTCTTGAATTGTGTAGAAGGTTTACATAACAAATATTCCTGCCTGCAGTGCTGCAGCACAATATTTTTTGAGATTAATTTGTCATCATTTTCTCTGCATGCACCAAGGGTGCAGATCATGCCTTCAAGTTGGGTTGAGTATATTATGTTTAAGATAAGACTGACATTTTAAATAATACACTGCTTCATAGTCATAGTTTCATAAATGGAAATCTTGCAGTTGCTACAGTTTCATGACACATCAGGCCATTCTCACTCCCAGGTAGGAAAATGCTGCAAATTCTGTCAAAGCCGGCATACTCTCGCAGTTACACAGTGTTCCTTAGCAGCAGTCTGTGAGCAAGGTTATGTCAGTAGTGATATGCACATTTCTGAATCAAAGCTTCTGAAAACTACTGCGCTATTGCGACCCTCCAAAACAAAGGGATTATTTTTGGTATGAACGGAACAGTGCTTAAGGATTTGAGAGGTACATTGGCAAATCCAACCAGAAAAATAGTCCATTTCCCAAGTATTTGGAAGTCAGCTGTTGTTCTATCCATGAAGCCAGATGACACACATCAATTAGTTAAACTACAGGAATGTCTAAAAGACATACAGGCCTGGATGACCTCTAATTTCCTGCTTCTAAATTCAGATAAAACTGAAGTTATTGTACTCCAACCTACAAATCTGAGAAACGTGGTGTCAAACCAGATACATACTCTAGATGGCATTAGCTTGGCCTCCAGTAACACTTTGAGGAATCTTGGAGTCATTTTTGACCAGGATATGTCCTTCAATGCACATATTAAACAAATATGTAGGAGTGCTTTTTTTGCATTTGCGCAATATTTCTAAAATTAGAAACAGCCAGAGTGATGCTGAAAAGCAAATTCATGTATTTATTACTTCTAGGCTGGATTATTGTGATTCATTATTATCAGGCTGTCCTAACAGCTCCCTGAAAAGCCTTCAGCTGATTCAAAATGCTGCAGCTCAGGACTAGAAATAGAGAGCATATTTCTCCCATATTGGCTTCTCTCCATTGGCTCCCTGTTAAATCTAGAGTAGAATTTAAAATCATTCTCCTAACATAGAAGGTCTTGAATAATCAGGCCCCATCTTATCTTAAAGACCTTATAGTTCCATATCACACCAATAGAGCACTTTGCTCTCAGACTGCTGGCTTACTTGTGGTTCCTAGGATACTTAAGATTAGAATGGGAAGCAGAGCCTTCAGCTTTCAGTCCCCTCTTCTGTGGAACCAGCTTTCAATTTGGATTTGGGAGACAGACACCCTCTCTATTTTTAAGATTAGGCTTAAAATGTTCCTTTATGATAAAGCTTATAGTTACGGCTGGATCAGGTGACCCTGAACCATCCCTTAGTTATTCTGCAATAGGCCTAGGCTGCTGGGGGATTCCTATGATGCACTGAGTGTTTCTTTTCATTCACCTCTTTTACTCTGTTTATACATCACTCTGCATTTAATCATTAGTTATTATTAATCTCTGGCTCTCTTCCACAGCATGTCTTTTGTCCTGTCCCCTCAGCCCCAACCGGTCGTGGCAGATGACTGCCCCTCCCTGAGTCTGGTTCTGCCAGAGGTTTCTTCCTGTTAAAAGGGATTTTTCCCTTCCCACTGTCGCCAAATGCTTGCTCATAGGGGGTTGTTTTGAATGTTGGGTTTTCTCTGTAATTATTGTAGGGTCCTTACCTTACAGTATAAAGCGCCTTGAGGTGACTGTTTGCTGTGATTTGGCGCTATATAAATAAAACTAAATTGAGCATCCATTCTTAAAGGTGGGGATCCCCAGGTTGTTGGCAGTTATAGGCCAATTAACATCCTATTTTCTCTAAACTTGTTGAAAATCTGATAACTGATAAGACTGGAACTTATTTAAATGCCAGCTCTTGTGCTTTACATCTAATGGAGTTTGGTCATTCCACCGATCCATCAAATTGGGGGGGGGGTTGCTTTTTCGGGGGGGGTTGTTTTGTTTGTTTGTTTGTATGTTTTTCTTTTTTTGAGGGGGGGAGTACAGAAAAGGTCATGTCATATTCCAAAGGAGGTGTTGTTGGAGCTGTGTTTCTTGATTCTCACAAACCATATGATACTGTTAATCATTGCATACTACTTCCCAAATGTCACCACTTTAATTTTTCTTCTGATGTTCTCTTTTGAATTGAATCATATTTTTTGAATTGTAGATGGTCTATTAAAATATTTGAGTAACATCAAACTCTTTGTTTATGTGCAGGTGTTCCTCAAGGGTCAGTTCTAGGCCCTATTCACATTTCTTTTGTATAGTAATTATTTGATGCCTATGATTCTGGAGCTAATATTCAGATGTATGCAGATGATGCTGTTGTGTTTGTATATGGTAACAGGGGAAGTTAATTTGCCACCAAACTCACAAAAGTTCTTGAATGTTACCAGATGGTTAAATCCATCTTGTCTTCAGTTTAATGTATCTATAACAGTGTGCATGTTTTTCCATCAAATCAGTCAGTACTGTTGTGGAACTTAACATTTACATTTCTGGGGGACTACTACAGATTGGACATGATTACCTGGCAATTTTATTAGACTTAAAATTCTCATTTACGCCTCAAATTGTTTTTAAAAATTTAATAAAAAAATTCCTGTTGCCATCTTGCAACTGTTTTTTATGACTGTTATTTCCTTTTTTTATATTTGTGATGTTGATATTGTAAATTATTTTTGTTTTTAGGTTGCTTTTATAATCTAGCCAGGGACTACGGATGAAAATTATTCTATGGCTAACTCTGGTGCATTTACAATAATATTTATTAATGTACACTGTCCCTGATGATAAATAAATAAATTGGGCTCATGGGGTCATGGTTACTAGTTTGAATGAGTGTAACCCAACCACAATTTTTTTTCCTGTGATTAGCCAGTGAGTGAATGCAAAAATGAAAAGTAAGTGAAAATTAAACGAATAAGTGAGTGGCAACAAAGTGGGATAAACATTTGTGGGTAGTAGGTTGCACATTTGTCTAACAAGCAAAAGTCCCACAATTTGATCCTGTCAGGAGACACAAATCCCTTTGGGGGAGAAATTTTGCTAAGTTAAACAGGCAGAGGTACCTGCTTTGGCAACCCCTTGTGAATAAAGGAGCAGGCAAATGTGGCTTAGTGAGTGGAAACACCAAAACTGTAAAACACAGGTCTCAACACAGTCATTACTGATCGGTGGCCAATGTGGTCCCGCCCTTGTGTGTAATGGTGAGAGTCAGCTGGCATCTGACAAAACAGCAATACCCTAGCATGTGAACGTGTTGTTTACATAAGCATTTTGTTGGTGGGGTTTTTTTTGTCTGTTTTTTTGTTTGTTTTGTTTTTAATTCTATTTTCTGTTAAGTTGAAAAAGCAAAGAAAATTAACCTTGGATTTCTATTTAAATTCCCTTGTAAATGCAAATTCAGCCACATAAGCTAATATTAAAGGAAGTAAGACAATGACATGATCACTGTCTTGTAAGAGAGACTCTGGTTCAGTGTCTGTAGAGGCATGTAGGCAATATGGAAGAAGTCAGAGCTCCAAAAACACTTACAGTATGTAGAACAATTTGATTTCTTGACCAATGGATTTCAGCTTGTAGCCTTCCTGGGAGTTATCATGAACCACATTACAGACAAAAATTCAAATAGGATATGTGTATAAAAAAATACAAAACATAACCATACATGTACATCTGCATACAAATCTGTCAATGAGGTAAAAACAAGGATGGCCTGAACATATGGTTATTTGGTTTAGAGTCAATCGTTGTTCCTCGTAATATGGAATATTGAGTGGAAAAATTAGGTGCTGCCTTATGCTTTTTTTTACGCTACCGCAGTTGTGTCCATGTGCATAGGTGTTTGTCTACAGAGAGCCTATGGAGATGGGGGTTTTAACCTATGCAAATATACTCACTTACAGTCCTCCAAAAACCCAACAGCATGTACCTCGATGTGGATGTTGCTGCGTGTTGGTCAAATGGTTGACTGGATGACAAGTGGGCTTAAATAGGTAAGGGAGCGACAGAAGAGTTCACCAGGAAGTGGATAAAAACATCACAAATAAAAAAAAAAAATCCATCCCTATTTGTTAGAACTTTGCTCTTCTTTGTGGCTGGCTAATGGACAACAACTCACACAAGACTATCCCACAGACCAGCTGTACCACATATTTTTTGTACAGTGCCTCCATTGACACCACTCTCTGCATGTAGACGGGCACACTGTAGCTGCCCAAGGTCTGCAAACGCACAGCCAAAGGATGAATACAAAAATGGACTTTGATGAATAAATAAATAATATCTTAAAATAAATACAGTGTTTTCGTTCATAAAGGTTGGTTAGATTACCGTTTATAGTATCAGACTCTTAGCAGGAAAGCAAAATGTTAGATGAGATGCTAAGAGAATGCTCATCTGTGAAACATCTTCATCATCTCTCACATCTGTAAAACAGATGCAACACTTCTCCTAGAAATTGTGTGTGTGTGTGTGCATGTGCAACTGATTTGTAACAGCAAGTACTTCATATTATAAAGAAACTGTAATCCCAGCTGCTTTATATTTTATGTAAAAATAATAAGGAAATGTAATTTAATTTCTGGCAAGGTACCAAACTGTTAAGGTATCACTAACATACTCGCTGATATTGTGCAGCACTTTTTTGCTCCCTCCACAACCTCCAATCTTGAAATGCAATATCTAAATATAGTTAAATGTAATTGATGATATGCTTGTGATGCAAATCCTAGAGTTTTGGTGTGAAATCGGACCACCCCTTTGCGATTCTGATAAATGTTGTGCTTTAGGCACTTAAAAACATTGCCTTTGCAGCAATGTGTGTTAGCTGTGCATGATTTGCAAGTAGTCACTAGCTCTAGTACCAATTTCATAAGAGCATGTTAATTAATTTCAGTGTCACTTTTGGATGTGACTGGACACTTACTGTGTACTGACTTCACTGTGCTTCCTGAAACAAATGGCTCTGCCATATTCATCCATTAATAGCAGACCACCAGCAGCGCAGACCTATTAAATCTTTGAATCCACCACCCAGCTGACCAACATGGACAGTACAATAAATCCATCACTAATACGATTTTTCACTGAATCTGTGAAGTTTGCCAATAGCAATGGGATGATTTAAAGCAGGAGACAGTGCTGATCCTCCTACATCTCCTGGGATGAACATAGCGTACTACAAAGGCATTAATGCCACCTTGAAGCCCACAAGTGGAAATCCAAAATAAAAGCACATTATCTCAGATAGTATCCATATGTATCACCTCAACAAAAGGCCCAGGAGGGACTGCAAATAGACCATCCAGCTGTTGTACCAGTTGTGTGGTAAATATAGCAAGGATTAGCCCCTGCACTTAAGCTTGAATATAATGATTTGAAATGGCCCGGGGTGAGAGGTCGATTGCATGTGTGCTATTCTGTGGGCGGCATAATATGCTGCCTGGATCCTGTCTGTTTTCAGAAATAGAAAGACCTCTGCTCCAGGTCAGCGCCTGAGCATCCGCCGTCACACCACAATCACCAGACAGAGATCGACATTTTGGAAGCAGAGAAATGACAAACTAATGTGAATGCTGCAAATCTCTTGCACATGCAAGCATGCGCCCACACAATTTTGAATGAAGCATATAGTTTACACCTTTCTATGTCGATAAGCAACAGGCTCACTTCATCCTTACAGACAGTATCTGGAAGAAGTCTATAATTCACACCCCAGGTCATAAGAGGTCTCTGTCAGCATAATGGGCATTAATCAGTGTTCCAGAATATGAATTTAGCTCGGCCCACTGAGGTCAACTGATAAATGAATATCACCTTAACTTCCCTCAGATATTAAATACTATTGTAGAACATAAACAGACCGGAAATAATAATCTCTTGCTGCTGCAGCAGCAGTAGCTGTAGTGATTTGATATATTTGTAGTAAAAGTCCTCTGGTCTAGAGCACAAGAAACTCATGCAGGCTTACTCATGCATTTGGAGCTCATAGTTATAAAATGCCACAGGATTTATTCACGGTAGAAAGCATAATTTTGTTCCAAAATAAATCCTAAATCCATGTCCTGTCCTGCTTCAATGACATTCTTTGTCATTTCTGTGTAGAATGTAATCATGTTTGAGTTTAAAAAAAAAAAAATGTGTGTGTGTGTGTGTGTGTGTGTGTGTGTGTGTGTGTGTGTGTGTGTCTGTGTGCGTTTTTTTGTGTGTGTGTTTGTGTGTGTGTGTGTGTGTGTGTGATTCAAACACTCTTCGGTAAATAACCCTTCAATAATTATGATACCTTGAAATTGTTGGGTTTTAGGTTTTGGTTCATTGACAGCATGTCACAGTTTGTCAGATTAAGTCATCCCAGTTCAAGGTCCACAGAGATAAATGTTAACATTTATCAGTTTACTGTTACAATCCAGAATTGTGAGTTATTTTAAGTCTGTAAGCATCACAAGATTAGCAGAATGCTTACAAAAATTGTGCAGCATATGGATAAGAACCTCCTCAACAGCTAAGACAAATGGAAGAACAACAGAGCTCTTTGCCAATTCTGTCATGTCCAGTCACTTTCTCCCGAAAAACCAGTTTAACAGACATGACTTGCCTCTCTTACAAGCCGCTTTCCCTGCACAAACATGCTTCTTTTCAAAGACTCCTACTCCCCTGAGAAGACAGTAAGTGTGTATCCATATTCATGACGGGTGCGTGTATTATCATGTCAGAGCAAAAGAGAGGAAAGTTGTCCCGAGTAAGCCTTCCACGGGTGAATCACTAACAGTTTTAGCGCGCTAACTAACAATGCACAGTGGTAAAGATGCACAGGAGGCTATGCAGCAAGACAGACTACGACAATAACGAATGCAGAGCTCAAGCATGAGAGTTCAGTGTGTTTAAAAATGATAGCTGAAAGCCCAGCCATTTTAGGGGGCAGACCCATAATGCAGACATCCCAAGGGGCAGCACCTGCCGTCTTATACAGGCAAGAATACACATTTTTTCTCAAACACACACATACACTCACACGCACACAAACACAGTGTGCAGGGCCAGTTGAGGCTGTTGCTGAGGTGCAGAGTGGGGCCCACTTGGGTTGAGGGTCTTTGTTCCTCTTTCATGGTCTCTGCTTCACTCTGATGATGGGGCCCATTGTCCATGCCTCCAGTGGACCTGCACCATTCAGGCCTCCCGATAAAGCCCCCTTTTACAAATCCAAAGGGGTACAACAAGGAGGGAGCGAGGGAGAAACAGGAGGGGAATGCTGTGAAGGAAGTGTGGGAAGGCAAAGGAGATGGGAAGAAGAAATTCAGAGAAACTGATAAGGGTTAAAAGCAGAAAAGAAGATGGAAGAGAGAATTTGGCAAGAGAAAAGTGTGAGATTTTTAGAAGCTGGACCAAAGGGGGGAAAATACACAAAAAATGCACAATTAAACAATAATGGGATTATTTCAAAGTGAATGATAGAATGAAGTGTCACTTCCCTCAAGATTCCTCATCTGCCGATCTATGAACAGAAGTTTTCTCCAGTTGTTTCCAATCTGTGCAGTCAAACCCAGAGCATATGCAGTGTCCATTGCATGACGGCCATGACTGCATGGAAATTAAAAATGCCACAGAAAAAAATAAACTTTAAGGAAAGCCACTCTTAATGAGAGATAACATCAGCGCTTGACTTGCAATAGTCTTGGCTGCTGTTCAGCAAAACACTGCTTACGTAATTATGCAGATTTATTTATTGTGTGTAACCATGCCACTGAACCAAACATGGCCATTTTTTGCCGAGAAAATCAAGGAAGGAGGAGGAAGAGAAGGCAAAAAAAAGCGACCGCTGTTGCCGTCATGCAGAGCCGGAGGGGATGCTGCTGAGAATGTCACACTGTGTTCGGTCATAGCAGCAGGGCTTGGCCTTGAGGCAGCCTCTTCCCTTTCTCCTCCACAGGATTACAGGGGTGAATAGTGAGCACTCATCATGGTCATGTGTTTTCACTGCTACACACGGAAAACACACAAGCAGAGTGCAGTCAGAAGTGGTAAACGGTAGCCAAGTACCGCAGGAAGACATGGATCGGGGCCACAGGCCGGAGAAGGACAAGGAAAGAATGAGGCAGCTGGTCACTTCAGATGTCAAATGAGCAAGTCTTCTTTCACTTTGACTAAAAAGCAGGAAATTAGAAATAGCAGAGCTGTGCTGAAAGCTATTTGGCCAAGATTTAATGAGATCTTTCAACTAGTGAGTTTTTTGTTTGTTTGTTTGTTTTTACCAAGAAGTTCATTAATCTGGACTGAGAAGAAATCTAAAATTAGACGCTCTAATGATTCTGTGTACTATTTTTGGCTAAGGCCTTGTGACGTGATGCGTTGCAGTGGTGGTGGTCATCATAACTTAATCTGTTCTGAGCCCATCCAGAATGCTCTATGTCAGAGTGCAATATCCTGAACTGAGGCACTGTGCATTAATTCCTCCGCTATAAATATACGCAAGTAGGAGAACCAAGAGCAAACCCTGTCTGTGTCGACACTTTAGATGAAGATGCCCTTCCAGATGCTGTAAAAATAAATAAATAAAAAAAATCAAAGCTGGTGACTCAGTTTGGCAAATGAAACACTTTCATTTGGACATTTTTAAAGCTCAAATGTTAACCACATCTGCAAGGGGAAAAAAATAACAAATTGCTTTGCACAGCCTCATCAGAGGGAGCTCAAAGCAGTCTGGTAGCCATGGTATTTAAAGTCAAAATAAAAAAGTGAACTTTCTGAAATGCTAAAATATTCAGTGATGATTACAAAGCACTGCCAAAAGCCTCTGAGGGTGCATTAGTGTGCCAAAGCAATGAGCCATTTCAGAGGTGCAGTGTCCATAGAGTTTTAATTTTCATTCTGTCATTTTAATCCAGTGACTGAACCCATTACATGTCTGATATTTCACAGGCGAGTGTGTGTGTGTGTGTGTGTGTGTGTGTGTGTGTGTGTGTGTGCAGGGTCATTCAGAAGACCAGAATAGATTTAACAGGTATCAGGAATAGAACTGAACAATTATGTAAGCTAAGACACCCACTAAATAAGCATTTGCATAAATCCTTATAAAAATAGATATTATCTGAGAAAATAAAATATGTTTGTAACTTAAGCTTGCATGAAAATACCCATTTTATGAATGGAGAGGGGATTGCACATCCATAGGTTACGATGGTAATTACAGGCGGGTAAGAGTCTGAGACAGGAAGCCCTCAAACTGAGTGGCGAGTAAAGCCGCAGAGAGGATATGTTTTTAGAGGAGCCATAGATGTGTTTAGGCCTTCCATCCACACAGCAACAGGCACTAGGACAAAACAACAAGACAAGAAAACAAGAAAATGTAGAGAGGGGAGAGGAAAAATGATGAGGTGACAGTGCGAGAAGGAAAAGATTATGCAGAGAGCGAGAGAATGGAAGAGCTCATGCATCTTGTGACTAAAATATGTTATCCTGACAGCTGTGGCACTGTGTAATACTCATCCTAAAGAAAAAAAAATAAGACTTGTTGAAAGAGTATATATAAATGCAGTTAGGCAAATTAGGATGGCAAAATAGAGGATTGTGTCTTTTTAGTAAAGGAGGTATAGAGAGATAGGGGAGATAAAGAAAGATGGAGGGAGAAGGATGGAGCAGGAGGGGTAGGTAAAGTACAAATTTGGAACCACACAAGCCAACCACATGCTGAAAGACTGTAATTTGGATTTTCCCAGAATAGCCAGTAAACGAGGGATAGAAGAGGGACAGAATAACATAAACTCCTTAGCAGCACGCAACAAGAACACACTCCCCAAGGCAGTCATCATGACACACACACAAATGCACATATAGGAACAAATATAGGCAATGCATACACCACTGTACTTACTTACATGACTACTTATGCGCACATGGATAAGGACGGCATGTGCAGAAGCAAAACACTGTTTACAGCTGAACTCTGTGCTTTCTGTTGAAAACGCAAAATGCAGAGCACCAAATCATGCTGTGAATTAGATGAGATCAATAGCACTCTCGTGTCTGTATACATAAACTACACCCAGCAGAACACAAAGGCAGAAATCATAGAAACGGGCAGCCTGATTCTGTCATAAAGTAACGAAATCCGTCCATCAGCAGGTCTAAAGCTCACTCATGTTTCTTTAATCTGCACAAAAACCAAAGCATAAACACGACATGTTGTGGTTTTACAGGGGACTATTTCTTGGCCAGTCACAATGAGTTGGCTGTAGGACGTCACCACAACTCTTTTGTGTAACTCCAGAGAGAAATTCAACTGAATCTTGAGTGTAAATGTGGAATTATATTAGCCTTCCATTCAGCAAGACTACCCTGTTCTGTTCACACAGTGAAGCAATCCCAATTGTAAACAGCCTATTAAACCAATGGGGCTAACCACGAGTACATTGCGCAATTGTAATAATCTACATTTGATGAAGCACCTCCAAATAATGACTTCTTCCAGATTTGTATGGATTTAAAAAAACACACACACACACACACACAACATACTATATTAATTAGCAAGGTAAATAGTTATTTTTTTTAAACTTTGGACAGATCCAGGACAGCTGTTCCTCCCTGTTTCCATTCTTCAAGATAAGATAAGCTCTGGATTGTACACTATTATTAATCCTCTCTTGTGGAGAGCAGAAATAAGAACAGAACCAAAACAGAACAAAAATGCTGAACACCTCATTTATCTTTTTTTTTTCTCTGTTTCTCCTCTCCTCTCTCCAAACAATCGTGGTCTGACTGTAATCAATCTCAGACAGACTGGCCTAGGTTTGCAAATAACTGCCGTCTAATTTATAAACACAGACAGATTGCCAACAGGTTGCAATCAATCTGAGTCAGTCTGCGCCAAGCAGCCTATCACTGCAGTAAGAGACTCAACTAAGCTGGTTGCCAACTGGTTGCATTCTGGTTATATTTCTATACAAAAGATTGCCTATGCCTGTCCATATTGCAGTTAAATCATCGACCTGCAGCAACTACACCACTATTTGTGGAGGAATTTCTGAACTTGAATTTCAAATCTGTGAGTAGTTAATGTGAATTTCTGTATACAGTCATGAAAAAGAAAGTACACCCTCTTTCATTTCTAAGGTTTTACATTATCAGGATCAAATAAAACATCCTGTGGATCTTAACATATCTTAACATTAGAGAAATAGTACCTCAGATGAACAACAATATGATATATTGCAATGTGCCCTTATTTATTTAATTAAAGTCCAAATGCAGAAGCAGTGTGTGGAAAAACTAAGTGGCCCACTCTTATTTACAGCATTGTTTCAGTTCATTGAGGTTTGCAGGCATTCGTTTAGATTTGCTGCTTTGTTTGGGATCACCGTCCTGTTGGACGACCCAGTTTCAGTTGAGCTTTTGCTGTTGGACAGATGGTTCAACGACAGCAAGGCACACAGGTGCCCTGTGGCTGCAAAACAAACCCAAATCATTAGCCTTCCACCACCATGCTTGACGGTTGGTATGAGCTGTTTGTGCTTATGTGCTGTGTTCGGTTTCTCCAAAGACTGTGCTGTACATTATGTCCAAACATCTCCACTCCAGTCTTGTCTGTACATGGGACATTGTTCCAGAAATCTTGTGGTTTGTTTCAGATGTGACTGTGCAAACCTAAGCTGTGCTGTCATGTTCTTTCAAGCGAGAAGAGACTTTCTCCTGCCAGCACTTCCAAAACAAGCCATACTTGTTCAGTCTTTTTCTGATCGTACTGTCATGAACTTTAACATTTCACATGCTAACTGCGGCCCGTAGAGTCCGAGATATAGTTATTGGGGTTTTTTGCAGTTTCTCTGAGCTTTCCACAGTCTGACCTTGGGGATGAATTTGCTGGGGCGTCCACTCCTGAGAAGACTGGCAGCTGTCCTTAGTGTTTTCCACTTGTGCAGAATCTTTCTCACTGTAGAATGATGGACTTCCAATTGTTTGGAAATGATTTTATAACACTTCATAGACTGATGAGCAGCAACAATTGCTTCTCCAAGTTCATTGCTGATGTCTTTCCTCCTTGGCACTGTGTCAAGACACACCTGAATGCTCTAGATCAGCAACCTGTCAAAACCTCTGCTTTTAGAGGTGCTCAGACTTGTGATCAGTTAATCAAGTGCATTTGATTAGAAGCACCTGGCTTATTTTTTCCCTCTTAATTCCTATAGAAATAGTAAGGTGTACTTTGATTTTTACACACTGCTTCTGCGTTTTGGCTTAGTTATTGTTTAATAAATAATAAAACTGTGTTCTTGTTTAAAAGAGATTGTATGTAAATGCCAACTTGATCCCCTTCAATCGCAGAGTGACTCCGTCTTATTGCCTTTTTCACACCGTCTTGATGCTCCAAAGTTGCTTTGAAGATGGCAGCTGACTGCGAATGGTCACAGACGTAGTCCTTATATTGGAATCAGCCGTTTCAAAGGTGCGAGACTGCAAAATAATTGTACAGGTTGCAATAATTTTGCTCAGCCATGGTCTCCAACCACTGTAGCATTAGTGAAGATCCATCCTTATGCATCAAGCCAAGCATTTTTGATGTGACCAAGAAACTGAGGACACTTTGTACTCATAGACTAGCAACTTTTCAGTTGCACCCTACCTTATCTTCCTTTTCTTGTTGCTAGGACCAAATAAACAGTATGAACTGTTACGAAGAGGTAAAACTAGTAATTGAAACCATGAAATCATCAGGAAAGGGTTAACTAAGGTCTTAGGTCAAAGCTGCTGAGAGGTCATTTTCTTCTTTTTGCAGTCACACAGGTCATCCTCTGCTGGTCCTTAAAAAGCATGCAGATTAAAGACACTGTTGCATTGGCTTCACTTTTCAGATTCAGCTACTTCCATATCGTATTCATACCTGTAATTTCCCTGACGGAACCTTCCTAAAGGGATTAATAAAGTTTTATCTAATCTCTAATCTATATAGAGTCCATGCATATTTAAAAGAACCATAATTCAACAGTAGACTTCATACCTGTTGTTTTAATGCTCATAGCACACTTGAAACAATCTTTAATTCCAATTAGATTCAAATCAATTTAATTGTATTTATATAGCACCAAATCACAACAAACAGTCGCCTTCAGGTGCATGATATTGTAAGGTAAAGATCCTACAATAATTACAGAGAAAACCCAACAGTCAAAACAACCCCCTATGAGCAAGCACGTGGCAACAGTGAGAAGGAAAAGCTCCCTTTTAACAGGAAGAAACCTCTGGCAGAACCAGGCTGAGGGAGGGGCAGGCATCTCTCGTGACTGATTGTGGCTGAGGGGTGGGAGACGGGACAAAAGACTGTGGAAGAGAGCCAGTGATTAATAATAACTAACGATTAAATGCAGAGTGGGGTATAAACAGAGTAAAAGAGGTGAATGAAAAGAAACACTCCCTATGATGCACTCACTCAGTGCATCATAGGGACCCCCCAACAGCCTAGGTCTATTGCAGAAAAGCTAAGGGATGGTTCAGGGTCACCTGATTCAGTCGTAACTATAGGTTTTAGGATAGTAAGGAATTACAGTAGTCCAGCCTAGAAGTAATAAATGCATGAATTAGCTTTTCAGCATCACTCTGAGACAAAATGTTTCTAATTTTCGAGATATTGCTCAAGTGCAAAAAGAAAGCAGTCCTACATATTTGTTTAATATGTGCATTAAAGGATATATCCTGGTCAAAAATAACTCCAAGATTCCTCACAGTGTTACTGGAGGCCAAGGTAATGCCATCCAGAGTATCTACTTAAACACAATGTTTCTAAAGTTTCAGAGTTTATTAACTTCAGTTTTATCTGAATTGAAGCAGGAAACTAGAGGTCATCGAGGCCTTTATGTCTTTCAGGCATTCCTGCAGTTTAACTAATTGATGTGTCATCTGGCTTCACGGATAGATAAAGCTGGGTTTAATATCTATGGCATGCCCTAATCGCTGTAATAAAATGTTGTGGTCAACAGTATCAAAAGCTGCACTGTCCAACAGGACAAGCACAGAGATGAGTCCACTATCAGAGGCCATAAGAAAATCATTTGTAACCTTCACTAATGCTGTTTCTGTACTGTGATGAATTCTGAAACCTGACTAAAACTCTTCAAATAAACCGTTCCTCTGCAGTTTTACAACTACTCTTTCAAGAATTTTTGAGAGAAAAGTAAGGTTAGAGATTGACATATAATTAGCTAAGACAGCTGGGTCAAGTGATGGTTTTTTAAGTAACGGTTTAATTACTTAAAAAATTACTGGGGTGGCACGGTGGTGTGGTTAGCACTGCTGCCTCACAGCTAGAAGAACGGTACACCCTCACAGCTAGAAGGTCTGAGTTCGAATCCACCTTGGCCCGGGCCTTACTGTGTTTGCATGTTCTCCCTGGGTACTCCAGTTTCCTCCCACAGTCCAAAGACATGCAGTTACTGGGATTAGGTTCATTGGTCACTCGAAATTGCCCATAGGTGTGAGTGTGAATGGTTGTCTCTGTGTTAGCCCTGCGACAGGCTGGCAACCTGTATAGGGTGTACCCTGCCTCTTGCCCTATGACAGCTGGGATCCAGCCCCCTCTTCCCCCTGCAACCCTAAACAGGATAAGCTTAAGAGGATGGATGGATATTGTATTAATAGACATGTTGATAGTGGCAGCATCTGTGTGTCTACACTGAGCGGGAGGGGAGGGGCCACGGACACACCGCACAGTGAGTACACAAACACCAGAGAGGGAGAGGCTCCTGTAAAGTTTACTTGGAGACAGGAAAGTGCTAGAGGAAGCTGCGCTTTACATAGAGGCTACACACGAGAGCGGTGAGGAAAATGAGTGACAGAAAACATGGTAAAGTTTGGACAGGCAGAGTGTAGACTGCAAAGTTAAAATTTCATATCGAGCAGGCACCACAAACAATCTGCACAGGCATATATGAACTGTTCATCCATCAGTGCAATTAGAAGAACAAAACAGGGCAGGAAGGAGAAACATGATCAACTCCTTAAAGGCGCTTGGTTTTTCTGAGTGCCAATCTTTTGTTTTCTAATTTATATTTGGAGCACTCTATTCTATGTTGAGTATATAAAGAAACATTTGATATAATGTATGTTTTTACATTAGTAATTGATTTTACACATTTTTAAAAAAATAAAATCTGACGAGCCACTTGGGAGCCAAAGAGCCGGCTCTTTTTAGTGAGCCGAGCCAAAGAACCGGCTCTCAAAAAAGAGCCAGAATTCCCATCACTATTAGGACTACACTTCCTCCTCACCCAGCCGGCCTGCTTTCCCAGCTCTTCTGGGCCTGCTGGGGGAGAGCTAATGGCAGCTAAGCTACCTTGGGCCACACCAACTACAGGGCCTGCTAGAGGATTTCTAGGGTGTGGAACCGAGTGTCCAAAGCTACAACCAGGCTGCATTTATTACAAGTATCATTACTGCTAAAGGTACAGCACACTCCTGATCAAGATCTTAAGACCAGTTAAAAAATTGCAAGAATTTGCATTTTAAGAAGGTTCTAAGTAGAGCTTCACAATGCTAAAAGAAGAAATCAGCGCAAGAGACAAAAACCTTTGAGCAGGGAATCTTTTGAAAACTGCATTTACATTTTACTTCTTTTAGTATTGTGAAGCTCTGCCTACAACCTTCTTAAGATCCAATAGTGCAAAATGCAAACTCTCGCAATTTTTTAACTGGTCTTAAGATTTTGATCAGGAGTGTCTCTGTTTTTTCTTCTGTAGTCATTGTTGTTCTTTACTGACATAAATCCAGCTCTGTAACCAATCATGCACTTTCACAAGTACCTAATACATCTAGTACATCAGAAAACAGCTGAAACCAATAATCTCATCAGCAGCAGTTGTGTCATGGCTGATTTATGACTTAGACTTTAACACTTCTACACAGGTGTGCAAAGCACCACACACAATGAGCTTTAGATATCAATCTAGTTGGAGGTTATGTCCTCATCAAGATACTTTCAGCTGCATGTCACCTGTGCAGACAATGCACAAACATGTCTTCCAGCAGCCGTCTATCAAGCTTACAGATGCCTTTAAATATACACAGATTCTGAGTAACTGGACACAGATGTTGTGAAAAGCTCTGCAGGATCTGACATGCTGTCTAAAGCACTCACAGTTTGGGTTGCAGAGAAGTATAAACAAAGTGTCAGTCATCACAGCATTGAAAAAGTTTAAAAATCAGCTCTAATATGTCAAGCTTTTCCATATCTGGTTTACATCCAGCTTGACTTTATTATCATGAGAGTGGAGGTTGAAATAGCATGACTCTCTCTGGGAGATAGCTGGATTTAATTCTGCTTGGAAATGAAGAAATGCAGAAGAATGAAAACCAGATTTTTTAAAAATACTCACTTTTCTTTCAAGGAAGGTGTTACTGCATAACAGTGGTATGGTTTGGGTGAGTAAGAGAATTTTCTTTGAATTAAAAAATGTGATACGCTTTGTTTTCCATTTCTGAAGGGGAAAAATTTTTTAAAAAGAACTTTATGTGTCTCCTAGACTTTTCAAAAATGGCCATAAGACATGATTCACATCATGAATGACCACTCAAGCCTGATGAATTGTGGCATTCTAATCCTGGAAAAGGCCACTCCCATCGGGACAGAAACCTCTTGTTACAGAATAAGAGTGATCACTCAAGATAACTTCCCTTTTAAGAATGTGTGTCAAAATAAAGGCCCGGTGGGTCAAATCTGGTCTTTGCAAATTTGAATCTAAGCAGCCAAACAAACTGCAAAGATTGCAGATTAATTTTCACCCTATAAGGCTAAGTGTATGATGCATTTCAACTACACAACCAAAAATCTTTAAGTTTTAATTTTTTTATGACCATTTAATTGTCGTGTTCAAGCTTTAAAAAAGAAAAGGACTATTTTGTGTTTGCATGAGGAAGTATTGTACTGTACACAAATTTTTAAGTTATTAAAGCATGTAACTAAATTAGAAACATGGGCTGTAAGTACCACTACATACTCAATGGCCATCATCCTAGTCTAGTACTTAGCAAAACTGCATGTGACACCCCCTGTGCCAAAGAGACAAGGGGACACAAACCATGCTAGTAAAATGCCCTTGCAGCATAACAGTCATTGGATCCCTTCATAGGTGCCAAGTGTTCACCCACCTTTTTGTGCTGCTTTATTTACTGTCCCTACTGCGCACACACTAGAGTACAACCTTATATGTAATTTTATCTTGTCTAAGCTATTGTGCATTAACATGTAGCCACTGACAATAAAAACAGTGAAAAAGACTGTGGTGCCACCGTCAGCCCTCTCTGAAGCACAGTCTATTGCAGCAGGTCAAGTGGAAGAAGTAGGTCAGCTGTTGATTTTAAGTGGGTCACACTGGTCTTCTGCTGATGGCCCCCAGGCTAGCCATCATGGATATTGAGAATATGCTGTCCTTGTTAAGAAACAATAATTTTCACTTCGGGATTATTACCCTATGATTCTGCTTGATGAGTTCATCTCATTCAGCACAGGCTAGAATGAGCTCATTCCTTTGTACCACTGTTGGAACTTTTAGTCAATCTTGAGTAAAGACATTTTTTAACATGAGCTTGAAACTCATTTCAGTCAGGTCAGGATATTTTCCACGTTTATTTATTTTTCTCACATGTAGCATGGTGCAGATATTTGAACTGCTAGAAATACTTGTGTGGTTTAAGTGAGGGAGGCAGCGTACATGACATCCGCTTAAAAGCAGTAAATGCACTATTTGCAATTCAATCCAACTTGCATTAGGGAGCTGGCAGGTTAAAGACCAGTTAATGTCAGGATGGAAGAAGCTGAAGTGGTTCAAAGGTAACCAAGACTTGGCATTTTTGTAACAATCAAACAACATGTAACACGTTTGTTAAGCTCAGAGCTGCTGGTGGGTGGATTTTATTATGTTAAGACCCAGCTGCAACCCCCCCAGGACTGAAAAATGAAGCCAAAGCAAAAGTGCCAAAAACTATACTTCCTCAGTGGCTATCTGAGGCTGACTCCAAAAGCGTGTCAGTCCTCATAGACTTCAACGCTAAAATTGCCATCTTCAGCCTTGAGAATAACTTATGTTTACAGCCTGATACCAAAAAGGTATTAATCTCTGTGGATGATTTTCTCCTGTATCTGCTGAGGGAAGGGGGTGGGTTTATCTAATTGAATGCTGTAAAATTTGATCTCTGTATTGTAGCTGTAAAATAAAAATAAAAAAAAGTGGCTCCATAGTGTAGTAGTTTACACATTTGTTGAATAAAATTCAATCATTACCTGTTCAGATGTCCTGCTTAACTGATCTGCACATTTCCTGCCAGATTGTGTACACTAGTGACTGAAATTAGCAAGTGGGGTGATTTATGATCTCATTATACATATTCTATACAGGAACACTATTTTTAATGGATGGTTTTGTTTAACCATGCTGATATCATTTCCCTTACTTATGACAGTCTAAAATGCACTGATGTTACCAATATTGATTTTCAATCATTCTTATGCAAAGAGGAGGTAACACTCACCTCTGTCAAATTAGCAGTTTTCATCATGTCTTTGGGCAAAAAGGACCTTAAGGCTTCTCCTGTTGTGGCATTCTGCTGTTTTGCTGTGTTACTTTGTGTTTCTAGTTTCCTTAATTTCTCTTGTCTCCTGTGTTTTCTGTCTCTTTCTTTGTGTTTACTCTTGGTTTTCATATTTCAGTGTTGTCATATTTCAGTATTAATGGTTTATTGATTGTTTCTTGTTTTGCTTTGATGATTGCGTGCGTGCGTGCGTGCGTGCGTGCGTGTGCGTGTGTGTGTGTGTGTGTGTGTGTGTGTGTGTGTGTGTGTGTGTGTGTGTGTGTGTGTGTGTGTGTGTGTGTGTGTGTGTGTGTGTACATGTGTTGTTCTGGTTTTACTTCTTCTATTCCCTCTTTTGTTATTGTCTGCCCCACCCTCTCTGTCTTCACCTATTGTCCATCACCGTCTTGTCACCAATCACCCGAGAAGTCCTGTCTTCCCCTTTGTTAGATGTCTGTTTTCAGTGTTTATGTTAGTCTCATACTCCTGATGTAACCTTTGCACAGCTCTTTGTGTTTCATTTTTGATTGTGTTAGTTTTTGGACTTTAGTATCAGCCAATAAAAGGCTTGCTTTTTGTTCATCAGCCCTCGCGTCCTCCGTTTGGACATCAGCATCACTAAATCTCGCTGCTCTAAGTGGTCTGAACAACAAAGCAAATTCAGCATGCCCAGAATATCTTTTCTGTTATCTTGCTTCACTTACCCTAACATCAGCACTCCCACTAAGCAATCACGGGTGGTTATTAATTTGATAAGTTTACCCACGGTTTCCCAATTTGACAATGAGTGCGTTCGTATGAAGGTGGCGCTTTGAGCATATGACCGCAGACGTGACACACAGAGTAGGATGGGTCTACAGCATAAGTTACCATGGTGAGTAAGGCCATGGTCCACTGCAAAGCATTACAATGCAGTGATTAGAAGTGGAAAATTAAATAAAATAAAAGGGATTACTATAATCCTTGTTTATTAAGAATAAATAAACTATGAAAAGCTGTAGGACGCGTAGGTTTACACATTTATTGTAGGACTCCAGTCAGTCACTTGAAGTTTGTACAATAGAACAGAATTTTTTATGTGTATAGTTTTGATTTCATTGGCTCAGAGTGTTTATTACCACTATCCTCATCTTTGCTATGGTTTCTGAAAGAAAGAAAAAACCTCTGCAGAGTTCTCTGCTGCTGAGATGACTCAGCCAATCAGAGAAAACAAGTACCACTCCCAGCTTTGTGTCATTATTTATTCCGTGAAGCTTTCTGTCCTAACTCTGTCGCAGTCCTTTGTGGTGTTTAAAGACATTCAACACATCAGTAATTTTCATTGTTCAGTAGGCAAAACAAATCACCTAAAGGTAGGCCGTCATGGCTACGCCACAAATATGAGCTAGCTATGGCTTCAGTCATTCTGATTGATTTGATTTGAGATTGAATTTCTTACCAGCAGTAAACAAGCTGCAGGGCACACTCAACATCCGGCAGGGGGAAAGTCTTGGTTGTCATGACAAGTCATCGAGATGAGTTTGATGGTATTGTTATGCACAATGTGTGGGGTATAATTGTCCAAAATGTTGGCAAAGGAATACCAAATGTGGGTTTTTGTTTCTTCTGTTTGGTTTCTATGACTTTTCTTTTGCTGCGATGCCAAAATCATTAGGGGGGTAAAGTGGGCTGGCTAGATCATGCACTGGCATTCTATCATTTAGGCAATACTGTACATTTAATAGTGCTGACATCTACCCAAAATGTTTGTAAGAACATTTTGTTTCCATGTGGAACAGAACTCTCATCATGCAGATTTGACCACATCGTTTTGCTGTCTGTGAATGGCATAGCATTTTGTTCTTGAGTTAACAGAGTTCTCACATACACAACCAATTATTTCAGTTCCCAAGGTCATTTTGTTCTTCAATCCAGAAATAAAGACATTTTTGGCAAGCTCTGAATCACAAATGGATGTGAATAAATCATTCTAATAGTGCACACTGACAGTCATGATCTTTAAGTGGTTTTCATGCAGCTTTGAGCCAAGTGTCCAGGCTAATTATATTTGATCCAGGGGTCTCCTCATCACATGTTTCTGGGTTCCCTTAAAGAAAATTATGAATAGAGATTGATGAAAGATTTTTTTATCACCAAGCTACACGTGTTTGGGTGTGTTTGCTCAGACCGCAAAGGTGCTCCGACCCATTAACACGCCCGTCACACATGCACATGTGCAGACAAAGCGATATTTAATCACACAAAGAAGTGCATACATGGTCATGCGCACGCCTTTATGCACACTTACTTGAAGCACGTGATTTCTTTTCATAACAAAACAACACTCGTGATTGTATCCATATACGTATGTTTATATTTCTCAGTTTCAAATGTTACTTTGGCACCAAAATGTGCAGCTGGTTCAAAATTTAAACCAAACACAATAGCAAAACAGATTATTCTTGAAAATGGAACAAAACTTTCTTTTTCAATAAAAAAGGATGCAGCACTTCAGCATTCAAAGGTCATGCCATTTGCTTTTGTCCTGATCCAATCCTGCTGAGAGTGACTCTTGATAACAGCCATCTCCAAACACTCACAGGAAATCAAAAATGTCAGATTAATTGAACTAGTTTTTGGAAAACTCATTCAGATCAATTTCATTTTCACTGACTCTCTGCCGCTGGCACTGCTGAGTACTTCTGGTTAGTGTATCTGCCGTCATGTCAATAAAGTTTTTAAAGGGTTTAAAAGACATCCCAGGAAGCCTGGAGGGTCATCTATAGAAAAGCAAGAGATTTTCCAAGAAGGAAGTAAAAGCTTTTAATTGATTTCTCACCCATAAAATATGTACAGAATTCTCTCTGGGCATTTGCTCATCTAAAAACAAGCCAGCCTATTTTTTTAGAACTGAATGTGGACGCCACCGATATTTGCGGATTTTCAGTTTGGTTTTGTCTCCTAGTTACACTCCCATGTCCTTGTTGCTGATCACAAACCAAATCATTTGACCCACGAATCTATTTAAATAAGTTGGTTTTCAGTTTTTTGTGGTCTTTTGTGTTTGGTATTGCACAGTGAGTGTTTTGTTTCAGCATTTGTAATGCGGTCAGCTCTCACACGAAAGGGATGTCCAGTACTAGAGGGCGAAAGGGTGGCGTTCGTGAGTGTGAACTCAGATGCCTACAACTGTACAATCGGCAAATAGGGACTAAATGAAAATATGAGTATCTTTGTTTAAATGTTTGTCAACACATACATTTCTGCATTTCTAAATGCATGCGCCCCTGCAGTTCTAGAAAGTCTCGCTTACTTTCTTTAAACTTCCATCTGCGTGTGTTGGTATATTTGCACTGGGAGAAACCTGGGAATGGCCAGCGTCTGGACAAAACAGGCAGACAGACAGATGTACATGCCAAACTGTGACCAACAGAGAGGAAGGCAAGGTTAAAGACAAGGGAGGACAAGAGGAGGAAAAGACAGAGAGAGCTTGGATGGTGGAGAAAGTGGGAGAGAGACAGGGCCCCTGACCTGACCACACTTACACACTTGGGCCTCTCTCTCTTTGCCAGCTGTGCATTGTGGTTGACTCAGAGAGGACACACTCGCACACACATATACTTATCTACGCATGCTGGCGATGAGGACATACTTGGCCTGTGTGAATGCATGTGTGTGTACGTGGGTATAAGTGTGTGTTTGGATGTGACAGCCTATCCATGCGTGCTAAAAAGAGTGTGAACGCTACCAGAAATCCTACCGTCTGTGTTTGTTTTTCCTTCCAGCCTTTTTGCCTTTGTTTTCACGTCCCTGAACCTGTATGCACATCTGTGTATGTGTGTCTTTGTGTGTCCGTATATTTACATGTCTGCTGGAGTGTGCCGGTGCTCATTTCCATCTGTTTTTCTTGCTCAGCCACTCGAGCGGGCAGGATATTGGTGTGCAGTGTGTCCCCTACAAGCACTCCATCATCTCAGTCTCTTCGCTGTGTCTCCACATGTGTGTCACGTCTGCGAACCATTAGCAATGTCGCGCACAAATGGAGTAATTAGAAATAAGTACTCAAAGGTGCAACAGAAAGGCCCTGCAACCTCCCACAATCCTTCGCCGCATTCAGAGGCTGCTGTTCCCACCACTGGATTCTGACTGTTGCCCAACGTGCACGTCTCTGCAAATAGAAACGGCCTGCTAACAGGCAATGTGGGCACCCTGTGTTTTCAGAGCGGGCCCCAGCGAGTGCTGACTGGCCCTCAAAGTGGTTATTTTTGCCATGTGTGGAGTTCCGTTGGACTGGCAGGGGAGAGAGAGGTGCAGGAAATGCAACATGGTCAAAGATTCAGTGTGGAAAGTTCCCTCTTAAGACAGCATTTGTCATGTCTGTGTATCATTCAGAGTGTGTGTAGTGCACACGCTGTGTGTTTATGTGCCTCTGTGGGTGTGTGTGTGTACAATACACTGTAACCAAATGCGGGTGGGCTTTTAGAGTATCTGTGCACAGTGTTTAGACGAGGAGAACTGTCCGTGTGTTTGTTTGTTGGAGTGTTGTGTGTATTTGTCTCCCCATTTCTAGGAAACAGGCTTTCCTTGGCAAAGCAGGCAGCCAGCAAATCTGCTGTAACCTCTGTAACCCCCCACCCACCATCACCACCTCCACCCTAACCCTCCAGGAGAAGATGGGATACTGATACTGATAAAAGGGAGAGAGCGTGCCAGCATCCATAAGCTAAGGTTTGGGCATGGAATATCAGTCAGATCCATGCACACATGAACACTCAGTTACACATAAACTCATGTGTGCGCACACTGTGTCCACATGTTAATGTTTGCATGAACATGGGGACTTCCCATACGAGCTCATGACATCTTAATTCAGCGCCACCAACTGCAAAGTGGTATACAGAAAAGAAGGAAAAATGCAATGGAAATGTTGTATTTCTCCAGCTGCGGTCAGTTTTGGAGACAAACCCCATGTTGAAGTAGAAACCTGAAATATGTGCCTTAATCGCTGTCCTCACTCTGCCCTCCAGCGATACGTGCTCTTGCCCATGTCAAACAAAGGACAAAGAGGGAAATCAACACAAACATATTTGCATATGCACAAAGTTAACTCTGGAGCTGGTGCAAATGCTGTGCTAAATGGATCCAAATAATCATAGGTGCACCCTAATTAAGATAACATATTTTCCATTTGGTTATAATCAGTCACATATGCAAACAAATCTGCTCGCTATGCATAGATTTTATGGAACCTCGTACACACATGCACATAGACACAAACGTAAACACGCTGGGGCCACCATAAATTATAGTCAGCCCATCTGGGAGCATTAAGAAGCTGTTAATGAATAGGGTGCTGGAGCAGCAGCCACAAGTGGAGCAAGGCAGCTGGAGGAGGGAGGGGTGCTGCAGGCTGGGAGGATGGGGGGTGGGTAGCATCTGGGCAGCAGATATGTGTGTAGTCATGTAAAAGAGGCTGTGGTAACAGTGCACGTCTTGGGGGAGGAGAGGAACTTAAAGATCTGTTTTGAAGCCAGTGCTCTCTGTGACCTGCCTAGTAGAAAATGCACTGTATGAGTGTTTCAAACACAAATAACCATAATCATAATAATCTTCCTTGTAAAATGAAATTCTGCCGAAGGTCAAACGTGAGTACTCACATTTTAAGCTCAAACATCTAACATTATTTCAAGATGAAAAGCAAGATAAACTCAGTTCCCTCACACTCCCTGATGCAGAATCGGTTGCAGGGAAAGGGAAGCCCAGACTAATGACTTCACTTTATCTATGGGAGGTGTCGAAGGTTGTGTGGCAACAGAAGGCCCAGTTATCTTAAGTGACCTTTTAATACTCTAAGCCCTTTGACTACAATTCGTTCAAAGTGAGCACATGGGCAATATACAGAAGTGTGTCTCAGAAGGAGACAAAAGACACCACCTGTATGCTAATGCATTGTGAGGCTTTCAGAGAAAGCAGCAGTGCAGAAGCAGAAGGATGAAGTGTGCTGCTCCTTTAGAGAAAGCCCGTGGCTATAAAATGGAAGCAGAGGCCAGAAATTGATTTTGGACCCACGTTTTTTAACAAGTAGAAAAGCAAGAAACAAGAAAAATCTGAAGTGTGCCACTTTATGGGGTAGAGAGTGCTGTAAAATTGATTTTCTCCTTCTTTATAAGGCTGCAAAGAAGAGAGACAATAAGAGCAACGTGGATGAGTGAGTACAGGATGGTGCTGAGGAGAGAAGAAAGGGCGCAGGCAGTAAAATTCATTTCCAATCTATGTGTTAAGTAATGAGAGAGTGAGAATGGTGGAGTGTGCCACTTCAGATGGCAGAAGGTGTCTGAGGAGACAGATATGACCAAGGGCTGTAAAATTCATTTTCCCTTCCGCTCTTTAAGTAATGGAATAGCTGAAGTCTCTGAGGGTGAGTGTGGTGTCTTTGTCAATAAGCAGAAGGAGGGAAAATGGGGCAATAAAATTCATTTCCTTAGTCTTTATGCTGCATTTTCCTAAGAAAAAGACAGATTTGTCTAGCAGAGTGTGCCGTGGCAGAGGGCCCACGGTTCATACGAAAAAAGGAAGCAGGGTCAGAGGCTATAAAAGTCTTTCTAATTGCCTCAAGTGATAAAGCAGAGTGGCAGCATGTGCCTGTTGAATGGAGGGTGGAGTAATTGCTATTAATCTGATTTTTAAAGTAACACGCTTGGACAAAGACCTAGACCGTTTCTCCTTTGCAGCCCTAGACCACACATGCATTCCCTCTGCTCATTCATAAACAGACTTATGTAAACACATCTTCAGCATGCACACAGGCACACCATTCATGTCAGCTAGATTTACCACTATCTCGGTGCTCCCTTAGACTCTGAAGCTGTGGCATTTCTTTTTTTTTTTTTCACACTATCTTGTTTCAGCTGAAAAGCCCCGAGCCATCTATTTACCACACTGTCTCTCACTGTGTATACATTCCGACCTCTGCACTGCAAATTTTTCACACCGTCTATTACTATATTTCAGCTGCAAACTGAACCATTTTTAATTATATAATGCTCTGTCAGTGCACTTTTTTTCCTCCCCTTTTTTAATTTTACATCCACTCTATCAGCCAAAACAACTGCAAAAACGAAACTTCAGAATTGGAAAGTTGCATCAATACTACATCCCATCTGTCAGCAGGAGTCTGCAGCAACTCCACTGCAGATGTTGCGCGAACATGCATGTAAAGTATAACCTCTTGTTAGCACTAGTGTCACTGTTGTTGCTATCAGTGTGATAGACAGGATGGCACTATCCTGGGCATATTCTGGGCAACTGCCAATATCTCTTCTTTCCTTCAAGGCTGCCGAGGGCCTCTCAGTGCTGGAAAGGTCTGGGCACTTTGGACAGATCTCTGCTTTTCCGGGGAAGGTAGAGCATATTCCTTTCAGTTCAACATTTTTCAGGGGATAATGAGAAAATGTAGATGGTTTCTGCAGCTTCAGGCATAACAGTGTCCCCACTAAAATTTAGTTAGGATGACTATACTCTGGGATCAGGTGCACTAGCCTACAGCTTCCTCTAAAATGTGACTCTGCGAGCCTTGTCATCTCTGTTCAACTTCCTCTACCCTTGTTTCCTCTAGGGAAACGTGCTCAGCTGGCTCCTGTGAGATTGTTAGAGCTTTTTGTTTTAAATGTTGTTGTATAAGTGCAGTGCTGGGTTGATTACGATATGATTTCAGTTTCGCTTTCCTCCCAGCCCCGTATATGTTGCAATAAGGTAATTGTGCTTTGGTTGTAATTTGTTGTGCAGCTTATTCACACTTGGCCCCTCATACACTCTTAGTCTGTTGTGCTGTTGTGTCAAGGAAAAAGTAGGGGTGGTAAACAGAACCTCTGGGTGGTCCCCTTTCTCTGGGCTCAGACTCACTGGACACACTGTAAAGTCTGCTGACAGGAGAAGAGCTCTTTTCCTTTCAGCACAACCTGCGTTGCTGCACTCCTCTCCTTTCTGTTCTGTCGCTTGTTTGTGGCTGCCAGAGTCTATGGAACTGCCCTCATACATATTGAAGGGGCTTTTGAGGAATCCACCAGTGTGCGGCTTTTTCATCCTCCTCTCCCTATTTACATTTGAGTGTCAGTCTCTCCCTTTTTTCTCTCTGCATCTGTCTGTATCTCTCTAAGAAGTACTTTTGCATTCCACTATTCAATTTAGGTTTTTCTCACCCTCTTCCACCTGCCCACTTTGATGCAAGCCCCCCTGTTTTCTCACACCACTTAGCTCTAAATATTTCTGGTCTTTGTTTTGTGCCAATCCTTCTCTTCACTCCAAATTTTTTCTTTCCAGAGATATATCTTAGTGTATTCCAGTATATCTCTAGCTTTTCTCAATGTCAGATTATACCGTTTGGGCCTTTCTCTGTCATCTTTCTTTACATGTCTCTTTTCTGCTCTAAATTTCCTTCCACTAAATTCGGTATTCATCTATTTCTGCTTTTTTAAAATCATACTCCTACTTCTCCTCACTTCCCATTTATTATTTTCTTCCATCAATTGAGCATCACTATTCCATCCTGCGTCCCTGTCTCCCCTGCATTCGTATTTTATGCCTCATCTGAAGATCTTATTACATCTTTTGCCTCTCCTCTCTCCCTCTGTCCTTATTTGTTTCCTGTCTATTTCTATTTTTCTCACCGTCTTGCCAGCCCCCTCTTATTCATTTGGCATCCGTCCCTCCTTCCGCCTCTCCCCAGCACTCACTTTCGCCTCAGATATATTTCTGTGTACACATTAAGTCTCTTTTCACCTTGATTCTAAGCCTTCCTCTTCCACATCTCTCCTTGTTATTAAACTTCCTGTAGATTGCTGTCTGGCAAGTAGAATTTTTTAAATGTTTTCCCACTGCCTCAACTGGAAGGGAACAAATGGGGTGGAAATCCATTCACTGTCAGCCTTTCCTGAATTACTCTGCATTGCCCAGAGTAGGAACTGCATTGTTCATTTGTTTGTCTGTGAGTCACCTGCAATATCTCAGACACCATTTACCAGTTTTGGACAGTTTCAGGGAAATGATACATTGCACCTTAAAATTTCAATTTGCCCAAAGGGAGGCAGCCATAATTACAGGTCAGCAAAAGTAACATGTTGGCTAATTGCTGGCCCAAAGGTCTCCCATCATCATTTATCGGAGAGACATGTTTATTGCTGCCTTATGGTTTGTCCCCCTTTTTTCTTAATTTCTCCTGCATCCTTTCACTTTGCATATTGTCCCTCTTAAGCACATCTTTTTTAAGCCCCTCACTCTCATCTCACACGCCTCTTCATTTTAGCTTTCATTCTTGGTCTTACGCTCTTGTTATCTAACATTGTGTTTGCATTTCTCCTCAATCCTCCTCCTCCTCATCCACCTCCTTCTCAGCTGCTCTTTGTTTCTCAGTGTGCGCTTCTCTGATGGTGGGTATGCAGGCATACATATTTGTGTGTCTGTGTGCGTGGGTGCTTTCCTGAATGTCTAAGCACACCGACTGACCAGCTGTCAGCAAGGCCACTAACTGAGATGCCATCTTAATAGTATTACCTGAACTCCAGTCTTTCCTCCGGCAAATTGATCATGGGATAAGGTTATGCATAATCAACCGCCGCTTTATTTACCTCTGATAATTAACCACAGCTAATTAAGAACTGGCACATACAACTTCATTTCTTTGCTGCAGTGTTATAGGTTACTTACTGATTGCTTTGCTTTAAAATTGCTCCACCTAGTCATTAGCTTTGCTTTCTGTTGCCTGGGGAAAGTTGAAGGAAAAATCATTTGTTCCAGAGGAGGCAGAACAAACTTCTTCATGAGCAACTACTGAGACGAGGAGGGTTATGCTATCTTTACAGAGAATTTCATAAGAGGAGGCAGACCTGCGCAATGCTAATTACAGGAAACACTTCACTTCATTGTCTGCAAAGAAAGAGCTCATAGGTCCAGGAACAACTCCTGCAGTGACTAACAATAGAGGACAAAAACCAAAGAGGCCGAGACACACAGTGGACTGGGCACTGCTGGGCTGCTCCAGAGTTCACATTAACACAGTTTGCTTTTTGTAAATAGATGACTGGGTGTTGTTTGGGGATGGGGACGTTATGACAGTCATTAAACTTCCCATTTATATTCACAGACAAGGGGCCACATGCTTTAGTGGTTATGCAGGAGAGCGTGAAAAAGGAAAAGGAAGACGATCTCCAGCTGAAGTAAAGGAAGCAACTCGGTGCAGATCTTTTCAAACCTGCTGCCCGGGCTGATGTGGACTAACATGTTAAACAGGTTAAAAGCACACATTCAAATAGATTGCCTGAAAAGGTATATATTTTAATTTTCGTCCATTTGCAGAAAAGAAAACATCCGTGGTTTGATTTATCTGTTAGGGATCATGGAAAGTGCATTTCTGTGACATCATCTAATTACACTGGTTGAAACGGTAAAAAAAAAAGCAAATTATGGACAGTCAAGTTCCCATGCCTGCATAAAACGGTTCTCCCTATCATTTTCCTATATCTTATTTTCATGCCACGGAACAGGCTCGGTGCAAATCCCGTCAGGATTTGAGGTGAAAAGGGTTGTGTTTATGTGTGTGCGTGCGTTTCTGTTTGTGTCTGTGTGGACATGCAAGCCTGCAGAGATCCATTTGTGCGCCTGACTGTCTGCTATATATAAAAAAAAAATACAATAAAATGCATATATCTGGGCTGAGTGGCAGTTTTGTTCTACCCTGTGTTTCTATTTACTCATTCAGAAACTCAGGTTGGTATGAAATTAAAGGTCTGCTCATTTAGGTCCTGATAGGGTTTTGACATAAATGTTGGTGTGGAGTACGATTTTCCACAACAAATTTTGATTGCAATGCAAATGACAATTATGTTTGCAGTCCCTCTCAGCCTGTTATCTTGCTATTGAGCCAGAGAAAACAATCGGACTCTCAAAAAATGGATCCACTGGGATGAGCGCGCGCTTCATGAATACAAAACACATTATTTTGGATGACCTGCTTGACACTGAATAGCACACAATTACCATGTATATATGCCTTTCTGTATTTGCTCTGTTAGATATGAAATGGTCTGCCTGTTTGGACAGAATTTTAAAACACAGAATCATTGTGAATACTCAAAAGCTCCGAGCACAGAATGCAATGTCTGCAATATACAAAAGACCCCTCTTGAATGTGGGACTTTTGCAACAGAAAGTAAATAATACTAAGAGTTTATGTAAACCTCTTAGCAAAATAGCAGCGTGGGTGTCTCATACTGGCGATTATTCCAAGACGAAGGACAACAGAGTGCAGAATCAGACCTGGGTTAACAGAAGATGCAAACAGATATTAGTGTTTGCTTTAATCTGCTCAGAGCACCAGATAAGTGGGATGTAGCTGTACTGTGACAATTAAACTGTCAAATAAACTGTTGATTTGCATTCAGCAGTCTACCTGGCAGATCAATTATCTTGTTGAACTGTCAGCTACAACCTTCTAAAATTCCACACGTTTTCTCATGGCTAAAGCCAAACTGTACGAGACATGTTTAAACACAAGCAGAAAACCTTGAAAGCTTAGCCTCACAGATGCACTGAGCCTGCTGGGCTGTAAGAAAGAAATCATTTATTTCACTCGTCTGCTCTTATATCCTGTGAAATAAGACACCTTCCAGATTAGGTCTTACATTCTTGTTACATCAGGAGTGTATCCTGCACCCTCTGCTTTCTTAAAAATGGGCCAAATTCCTGCAGAGTTTTTCTGATCCCATCCCCGAAATGTATTTATGTCCTAAAAAAGGAATCAATCCTCTCATCTGAATTCATTATCCAGAACGCCCCCCCCACACACACACACACACGCACACACTTACTTTTAGATTTTTGATGTTTATCGCGATACCTTTTGAAAGTTGTCATGCTGCTAAGCAGGCATAGCAAATAAAGTGCAGAGTCAAGTAGATGCAGGCTTGAAAAACCCCTTCTGGCAACAAGGTTCACTACGCTGAACAAGCAGCCTGCGGTCTTGATTATCCATGTCAATGGAACAGAAAATGAGAATAAAGATTTGCAGCATAACTCACAGCAAGAGGATAACATGCTTACAATTAATTCTGCAGTCTTTGTATGTGACCATCTATAGCCCTTTACCATTGATATGACTTCCAAGGTTTGAAAACATTTTATATTCAAAGTTGATTTGGGGTTCCTTTTTTTCTTTTTTTTTTTTGCATTTCCCATCATACAAATTTAAGCCCTTGTAGTGACAATAAGAATCATATAGCCACTGTCACCATTAATGTCTGTCATCACACTAAAGAGTCGTTGGAGATAAATCTGCTAACTTCAGTTTGAAAAATCACTGTACAAACATACCAGATGTTGCTCAACTAGTTCAACTATGGTGTTGCAATTGAGTGATAGATAAGGGCTTAGGAGGAAAACAAACTTTACTATTTCAACTCATTCAGTGGTTGATAAGTGAACGCAGTGAAATACAAAATCATCTTTTGGATCCTTGCTTAAATCCTTGGATTTAAGCTGCATTTGATGGCGTAATGTGTTGTTCATGCTTCCAAGTTATCCCAGGTTGAAAGTCTAAACAACTTAAATAATGTTGCAAGTCCACTATAAATGTAACTATATTCAAGGATGTGTTTTCCTGCTTTACAGAATGTCTATAACACACCAGTACAAGAACAAAAACAGTGGCTTCTAGTAATTTATAGCTAGAGCTATTAATTAGAGATGAATCGGAGTATGACTGTTACATTAAAGTAATGTGGATTCCACTAAATTTGCAAAATATGAGATCTATTTACACATGAAGCATAATAAAGTTACAGAAACTCACATTTAAAATTTCAGGAATTTAAATAGCAGTAGACCCTCTGTGTGATTATCCAGACACCCTGCACACGCCGGAGTTGTGATACTGTGCACAACATAAAAAATAAAAAAAAATAAAAAAATAAAAAAAAACACACAAACTTGCAGAGAAACCTGTGCAGCTCGCTTTTCTCGGACAGCCCTCTGATTGGTCTCCTCTGGCAAGGGAGGCGTGGCTCACGGCTGTGGGCGTTTCACAAAACCAATCTCCACGCAGCTCAACCTCTCATTCACTACGGATTTGTCGTGTAATCGCAGTCTCGCTACAGTTACTTTTTTTTTAGTTCCTTCATAAATATACACGTTTCTTTCTTTCAGATCTCCTGCGCGCGTGAAGATTTTTAATTAATAGGTGCGCGGATACGCTCCCTTCGTTAAACTTTTAGGTTTTTTTTTCCTTTTTTTTTGTGCACAACCTACCTGAGTTGTGTTCCGTCTCTGCACGCCTTCACTGCTCTCCACCATGGAATTGGTTTGGATTGTGGGCTTCGTTGGGAGCGTCTGCGCCTGGTTTGCTTCAGCGGAGCGACACAGTATCTACTGGAACGGCACAAACCCAAAGTAAATATGTTTTCATTTGCGCTAATTTAGTGCACTTCAGCTCATTCTTACACACTCTTGGTTCTTAATGAGTTTAACCAACGGATTGTTTTTGCCATCAAACATACTTTTAATCCAATTTGCAGTGCTGACAAAGCCATTATCATTATATTCAGATGCATGTTGAATACTTGCAGCTCATGTATATTCATCGAGCTGCTTGTGATGAGCCTCTGATAGAATCGACTGTCTGCTGTTGTCATGATAATGCAGGACAGTTAGGAGTCTCTTTGCGCCCTCCCTCTTCGCCGCTTTCTGAGCTCTAACCTGTTATCATGGTGTTGTTTACCTGTAATTCTTTGTTTAAGCTGTCCAGATTTAATCCGTTTCGGGAATCTGTATAGCCTACCTGCGCTGCAGCATTAGTTACACCAGGTTATGTCATCTGTTTATATTTGTGAGCTGACATTGAGATAGTTAAATAGTTCATGCTTAGCAGGGGAGAAAGCTGCTTTAAATGTAAATGCATGAGGGTTGCGGACAGGAAGCAGCGGGTTTCCGAGGTTTCTCACTTTAGGACATTTAATCTATGAATACTGCTTCTCTTATCTTGCCTGCATGTCAGCATGTGGATACAACGTTTTTGTAATGTGAGAGTGCGCGCAGCAAAAATGTCAGTAAACTTCTCTTATGTCTCTTTCTGCATATGACTCTTGTCTGCATTCATGGGTTACACTTCTACCCGGGTTTGGCTTAAATTCCCAACCAAGGGTTATATTTTTTTGTGTTGATTTCCCAGGCTTGACTCACAGCAGAACATGTTGAAAGATCTCTTGCAATATCCTCCAGATCTGACAGAGAGTCCTAACCTCTGAGTGGAGTGGGAGGTTACCATATCTCCTAAATCAAGAGATATCACTTGAGTTCTTACGTGGCTGTCAGAGAGACATAGGGGTGTTCATATTTCAGGTGGTAAGACGAGTAATAATGGTGTATGACAGTGACAGAGGAGGTAACTTGAGGCCTGCCCAGTGGGTCACGCTGTGGGAGAGAGATGGATTGCTCAGGGAGGAGAAATTGGAGCTCAAATTGTCAGGGTTAGGGGCCATTTGGAGTAAGTGGGGGTCAATTAGAATTATGGTTGATGATGGTTGGGGTGACATGGCTCGGGGTACGAAGAGGTTTGCACTCTACGTGCACCCCCACACAAATACACATGGTTGGGGCAAGTACAAACAGGTACTCCTGGCAGGCAATTTCTCAATCACAAAACAGCATGTTCAGTCACACCAACTGACTCCATCGGAATCAATCAGTGCTGGACTCACACACTTTGTCTCTGGTGGGCAAATGCGTATTGTATATTCAAACGTTCTTTCACGGGCTTATGTTCAACCACTTTCTCCCTCCTCATTTCCCCTGTGGTTAAAACAACAGCAGTTGCTGTTCTCAGAAAGTCCATAATTACAGCGACAAAGCCCTTCACAGGAAATCAGAATGAAGTCCCAGATGGAAAGGCGTTCTGTTGTGTCCCTGCTCTGGAATGACAGTGATCATTCCTGTGTATATACTGATAATCCGTCTTTTTTGCACTAGCTATTTTTTCCAGATGACTGTGCTAAATCTCTCCCTTTGGCTACTCTTAATCCTGTTTTTGCAGAAAAAGCACAGAGGTTTTATTTAGTACTTTTCATCATTCCCAGCAATCTCCTCTCCCCTTTGACCTGTTACTTGATAGCGTATTTTCTTTTTGTTGGTCGAGGTTAATTGTTCCATCCAGCTGGTCAGAAAACGATCGTTAATCAAATTGATCTGAGATTGATCGCTTTAGTCCATGTGGTGTAGACTCATTTCCTTTTTTCCCAAGTGGGTGTGTTAAGGGATTGCGCAGTACACACACTCTCATACATGCACAGTTTCCCTGCCCAACACTGATTTCTGCATGTTTGCGTCAACACCTTGGGGCCTGCTGACTTCCAAGGTCGTATCTGCCTGTACCTTAAGGCCTACTTTTTATGTTTCAGCACAAGCAAAATCTCCTACTGTGTGGTTGTGTGTGTGACCTTTTTGCTTGCTGGCATATTTACGACCTTTGTTTTTGATTAGCAACAGTTTAATCACCAGCCAGGTTTGATTGCCAGAAAGAGGCTCACCACTGTTGGTCCCGGCATGCCAGCTTGTGTTTTTTGTAAAGGGAGTGTCTGTGCATAAGCTTACTCACATATACAGCATCGCCAGATCCAAGTGACTCACACACTCTCTTACACATTAACCCAGTCACACACAGACACACACGCACACCACACACTTGGGATTGATGTTGACATCGGCCCAGGAGCCTTCTGGACTCTACAACTCCGATGTGAGGCAATAATCTGCTCTTTCAGTGCGTCTTACTCCCTTTTCCCTTTTCCCTGCTGACAGAGCATGAGACCACCACCACCACCTCCACAACCACCACCCCCACCTCCTACTCTGCTTTGTACCTGTCTCTCCCTCTCTCCGGCACCTCCCTCCCTCTCTTCTTGGCCAGGTTCCCTTTTCAGCCTGGTTCTGTGGGCTTTGTGAATCTGTTAACTGTTTCATGGCACGCTCATACACATGTTTGATCTCAAAGAACTCTTTTAACTAAAAGTTATAATTCTGAAGTGAGGTTCGGAACAGCGCTTTGATTTCGGCTTAGCCATGTTTCCAAGTTTTTTTGAGCTTACTATTGCTTCATTAAACTGAATGTGTTTCCTGCTGGCTCACATGAAAGTTATTTAAGGTGTGTTTCACCCACATGGAGTATTTTCTCGGTTTTTATCCGGTCAGTGTGGCTGTTTTGTGATGCTCCCCATATAAATTGGGGCTTGCTCTTCACGGTGGGCCACAGAAAGAGAATAGTAACTGGTGTGACTGATCGAGGGTCAGAGTTCACTATGTGATGAAGTGGCACAGCCTCTATCAATCTGTCAGTCATTCTGTCACGTCGGTGGTCCCTGAATACTGGCTGCCACTCAGGCCAGCCCCTCTTCACACAGCCGTGGCTCTGCCTCTGGGAAACTCTCATTCTTCCCTCTCCTGTCTTTTCGGTCCCCTTCGCTCCTTCACCAGCTTTTATCTCAACTTTACAAGCTGTCCCTTTTCAGTCTATTATTTCCTCACCTCCAACTCTGGTTCTCAGAGAAGGGGAGATGGAGGGAAGCATGGTAAGAGGTGTGGAATTTTTTTTTTTTAATCATTCTTGGCACCCATAGCAAGCCATCACAAGGCACTTTGCCCTTTCCTTCACACACACCCCCCCTCCCTGCGCGCTATACCTTTTAAGCTTCCTTCTTATACTTCCTTAAGAAAAGCCACTCCAGTCTTCCCAGCAAAACTGTTTTTGCTCTCCTCTCAGCCTTTTAACTTGCCCCTCTTGAGCATCTTGCAAAGCAGTGGAAGTGGTGGAGCTCAAATCATTAAAGGAGAGAAACAGAAGGATAAAAAATAAAAAATAAATAAAACAAGTGTACATGTAGGAGTAAGTAAGTGTCTGTGTGGGTGCATGCATTTTTGAGAGATGAAAGATAAGATTGGCTAGTCTGTCAGTGTGATTTGATGGGAGCAATAGATATGGGATTTTTGCCTTTTCCAATTTATATGAATCAAAGTTTTTTGGGTTTTTTTTCCTTTTCCTGATAAACATCCAGAATTCATACTTCACTTCCTAATCCAGCTGTGACCCCCTCAAATACCCTTATCCCCCTTTGGCTGGTCCATCTCCATCTTTCTCTCAAAGTGTCAGTCCCCCTCCCCTCTCACCACTCTTAATCTATCTTTGTAATCTTTCTGGTGCATTCAATCTGGGGAAAATACTGGAGATTGTCAAGCAGATGGTAATCATCTTTTATGGGGTCAGTGATCACTCAAGTGTATTGATGATTCCCATCTTTACAGTCTGCAGTCATAATAAAACTTTAGCCCAGAAATTGTATTGAAAAAAGTTGTTTGGTTTTTTTTGTGTTTTTTTTTTTTGCTTTTTCTTCCTGCTCACTTGTTCTTGCAGTGTCATAAGCGGGAGGGCTTTTTTTATTGACTGTACTAGATCGTGAATCAGGCCAAAGGTTTTAACTTCCCGCAGGCGTGCTGTCGTCTTTGCTGAAGTCTGCACGCTGTCTGGTGTGTGTCTCCTACGAAGTGTTGCGCTTCCTGGTTACGTCTTTCCCGGGAAAACTGCGTATCCTGTCTGCACAATAAACAATGCATTTCTCACACACCAGCACATGCAAGACTTTAAAGGTCTGAATGCAGGAACTGATTGAATTTCCCAGGCTCACACGAGAATGGGTGCATTAAAGGTGTGAGAGTAAACAGCCGTGCAGTGATTTATTGTTTAATTAGGTATATGTTCAACTTTCAAGCTTGAAGGATGATTTGGGATCTGCCTACTGTCCCCGCCCCGCTGTCAGATCTCTGTATGTCTCTATTTGGGATTCTCCTCTGATCAGTGTCACCCCGGTCGACCCCGCCAGTGTTTCTGCCCCCTGTACATCCTCGTGCCTCTTCCTTATCTACACACCAGACTTCCCCTGCACCTTCCCACTATGCTCCTCCAATCTGTGCTGCTTTATAAGTGTACAGTCCTGCACATAAAACCACAGAGGAAGAAAAGCTCCATTAGTGCACAGATTTATGATTATGGTACAATTACAAATGGACTATGCACTTTATTTGTGTGTGTGTGTGTGTGTGTGTGTGTGTGTGTGTCCTCCAGACTTGTTTGTCAATTCCTGGTGACATTCAATGCACGACGTGTTTGATTGAGGAAGAATTGGTCAGCAAGAGTCAGATATTATCTATGAAATGAACCATTGTGTTTGTTTTGTTGTGTAAATATCAGCTATTGTGCAACTTTTTTGTTTTTCCAATGTTTTTTTAAGCTATGTTTGTTGAAAGTTTAGATGTAGTGTGTAAACATGTCTGCACACCAAATATTGCTACCCCTACAGGTCAGTTGTAATATTACCAGTATTTCTACTAGATGTCCATAAGCAAAAGCTACCACTTAATTAAAGAAGTTTTTCCTCATACTCTCATATTGTTAAATACCCAGTGGAATTCATTATGGTACAATCTTGAGATTGTGTTTACAAAAGGGGGAAAAAAACACTAAGCATGAAAATTTTCTCTTGTGGAAATCAATCTCGCAAAATCAATTTTCTTATACAGATATTTGCCTGCTGAGAAATGTGATGTCAGTGGTGACCTTTCTGCTTTGGCCCTTATAAGATACAAATGGCTCAGGGGACAGTATAAGGCAGTTGGAAAGAGCATATGTATTCATCTAACCCTCCTTAGTGCAGTGAAGTCAGCCAATTATTTCTCTGCTGAACTTAAAGCTTTGTCTCTTCTCTGGGTGGCAAAAGGAGCTCAGCTAGGTCAGCAAAGAACGCTGGCAGAATGACCAATGAACCGGACGGATAAAGGCTGAATGACAGAGGAGAGAAAGCTGATTGAGATGGATGATGAAAAGTTGTGTGGTGCAAAGAATGAAGGCTGGAATATTATGTTAACGGGGTTGGAGCATATTTGTTTCTATGATGACCTCTGCATACCCGCATCACATTGTGCTTGGCTATGCAAACGGTGGGTCAGAGAGTTGCATAGTTGGAATGCCACCAGAAGAGGCTGCGATTGGTGCAGCAAGTCTGAGTGGGGGAGTGACAGAGTTGACACTAGGATCTGGTTTGCTTATTGAGCGTTGAGAGACGGACGGAGAGTGGGAGGGGACGCTGACGTTGATGGATGAATAGGTAGGCAGATAGATGAAACAAGAAGAATTTGAGCAATAACATTAAACAGTCCTCCTTAACTCGGCTAAGGTTAGATCTCAGAAAGGCTTCACCTGTCATGGAGTCATGTGGTTTTAATGGATTTATCTTGAAAGAAACTACTCTCTTGTGTCCAGTGTCTTTCAGCATTCTGTTACCACCTCTTGGTTCCCATTTTGCATGGACACGTTTGCACACACCCACACACACATATAGCTATACATAGACAATGTGTCTCTTTTGAACTCCAAATCTTCAGTGTAAAGCCGTAATACCCTTTCTCTATGAGAGAACAATAGAGGTGGGGGGGGAGCTCCACCCTGCCTGTTGCACCCCTTACTCTGTCCCCAGCCATCACTCCCTGCTCTGGGCCTCGCTGTTCAGTCTAAGCCCCTGTATTAAGCAGGGTCTGGTGCTGATGAATGGACCCCAGTTTAGTCGCTGCTCCACCCAATAATCCTGGCTTGGGCGAGCCAATTAGGTGGTCCCCACATTCCAGTTCAGTCATCCATTACGGAAAATAATCTTGTTTATGTGGTTACGGTGACTGTATGAGTCTCTGAGAGACGCCACAGGTTAAGAAGGCAGGAACTCTTTTTAGAAGCTGTAGTGAGATTTGTGCAGTTTGTCATACAATGACCTTTATGGACCTTAGAATAGATTTGAATGAATCTTTACAGAGACTAATTCCCATTATCCATCTGTGGAATAAAATTCTTCTTTGTTGACTGTCCATGTAGAAATTTCTCTGACTTGGCAATTGTCTGACCTTTGATCCACGCCACAGCCTCTTCGCCTCCGAGGTCTGGCATTCCACAGGGTGAGAGAGTGCAGAGATGAGAGGTTGATGGATGGATGAAAGAAGGGGATAGAGGTAGACAAGAAAGCACAATGCTGCCCAGAGAGATTAAAGAAGAGATTAGACTCCTGAATTATCCTGAAAAGGCTCCAATAAATTAGGAATTCCTTCTTAGGAGAGGAGGAAGAGTGGCAGGGAGCAGCCTGTAGACTGTTTTTCACCAGATTGAGCTCACGTGTGCACATTTGACCACTTGACATTCCCTCACTGGTATCATTGCTGTTCATCATTGGCATTCATTATCCACCTTATCACCACTGAAACACACTACCAGATTCCCCAGAGCTCCAAGAAGCAACGTGCACACACACGCACACACCTACTCAGACATAAACATTCCCAGATTCAAATGTATCAGGCTGAGACAGACACTTGCACACAATCCTTGCTGCATATCAGCCATAGCTCCACAGATCAGCTTTAAGTAGAGAGTACTACTGCTACACCATGCTGTGAAGTTTACTGAGGCTTTGAGTATCACTGTCATTAAAAGAAAGCATTCCGGGAAAAACAATGGGAATAAACCAAGACAGCCTATTGACACACAGAGAGAAACAGTCTGGAGGAGGGAAATGACAAGGGACACACTGGGGAAGACAGAAAGTGAGAGGATTTTGTTTGCTAAAGTGAAGGTGTCATGATTTGGCTTTGTTAGTTAAACTGTGTGACACAGAGACCGAAGCTCTCTTTGAAGTGTGTTACCCCAATCAGTTAATTAAGCTGATGATGTGGAACGTTTCAGTGCTGAGGCGTTAGCGGCGAACAAAAGGCAGCAGGATAATTAAAACTATTTGCCATTAATAAAAGGCGCTAGCCACCCTCCCCTGGTGCGTTTTTAGCAATGGTTCTCCCTGCTAAGTGAAGTGCTCCATCAGTGCGGGCACACTGTGAATAGAAACACTATGAAACAGTGGCATTGATAGACTAACAGCAGCACTCACATAGAAACATTTACTGGGAGAGACTTCAAAAGCCATTCCCAATTCAAGCCCTTTGACCCCCCCCCTTTCGCCCACGTCTGATTCGCCCCCCCCCCAAATACTCTCAGCCTGCGGGGGCTGGGAAGTGGGGAGCAGGAGGGCATAATTACCCCCTTCTAGGCCAACTTTAATACCCTTTTTTGTGTTTTAATTGCACCTCCTTCAACCCCCTTTCTGATGAACACATTGGGACCATACCACTACCGGTTTGTAATCAGGACTAGGGGTCAGGGAGGGATTGACTATAGGTAGGTGTGTGCGTGCGTGCGTGCGCGCGCGCGTGTGTTCAGTGTGTGCAGAGGGCTGATAAGTCTGTCAGCCAAAAGCAGAGAACAACAGTGTTTGTTCAATAGTGTTATCGATTCGACTGGAATTGAAAGTGGCACGGGGAAAAAACACTTTAACAGCAATCTGGTAAACAGAGCATGGCAGGCAAACTGCAGATAAGCACTAAGCTGCCTGGACCATGGCAAAATTATAATTATTCCTCTCCCCACTGAAAGTTGGCTGGAACTTGTTGGCAAGATGGAAGTTTCATTGGTCCACTAAAAAAGATGTTTGTTTTCTAATGGGCCAGTGCTGCTGTTGTAATGGTGTCGCTGGTTTATCTGGCCATCAGTATTGATGGCATGCAGTCAGGCAGAGAGAGAGAGGGGCAAAGGGCCGGGGGAAGGGAGCCAGAGGGGTAGCAGGAGTCAGGGCCCGGAGTTTGGAGCCACTGTGTCTATCCTTTTACCAGGGGGTACCAGGGAGACCCCTGGCAACAAACAACAACACCAGCTAACGAGCGACTGGAGCCAGTGCCTGTGCACTTTGATCGTTAGTCACACATATGGACCTTGTCACACAAAAACAAACTCCCCAAATGCTACTTGTTACATTTAAGGAGGAGAAGAAGGGGGGTGGGGTTGGGGATGTATGAGAAAAGCCAGAAGTTGAAAAGAAAACTCTACTTTAGGAAAGAAATGCCATCACTGGGGAGGTTCTTCTTTTTTCATGCTAAAGGTGTCAGTTTAACACCCCGCAGGCTTTTGAGAGCTCATAACTCCTTGAGATCTGTAGATCTGATTAAATAGCAGCCACCTAGCTGCCTGTTTTTTGGGGGTGTACTGTTGAAAGTCTGACAAACCATGCATATATTGATTGCAAAAGCAACAAAACTCTATATTACACACACATTCGCCCTGTGTGTTGTGAAAATATTTAAGTCTGTCAAATTTCATCCTTTCTCAGGGAACCCCTGGTGATCCAGAACAGTAGGAGACGGTAAACTGATAGGCATCAAGCTCAGTACCATGGGAGGAGATGTGTGTCTGCCTGTGTGGGTTCAGTGGGTGTAAATAGTAGGTAGCTACAGCTTTAGGTCGTTGATGGATGGGAATTACTGCAAAGTGTGAGTGAGTTTGTGTGTGTGTGTTGCTTGTGGTCAGCTACCGCTTCAGGCTGGTGATAGATGGCTTTGGCTGAGAAGAGAGCATTAGCTGTGAGCCGCCCCTGGAGCACTCAGTCAGTCAAGGGGAAGGGGACAAAGCTGAAATACCTTTAGTGACAATTCCCTGGAGACAACCTCATAATATCTCTGATAGTATACCCATGAGGGTGAATGAATCACGGACAGTTGAGATAAAGCCAAATGAAACTGCACCAGAGTATTCTAAATTGTTCTTTAAGTAGTCTAAGTGCTATGTAATAATCACAGTGTTTATATGCAGACATGTGAACCAGGCTAAAATGGTGCTTTTGTGTGAGTGCTTTTTGAGTCAGCTTTAAGAGGAGATGGAAAGGGTACTACGGTCCTTAAGTAAACTAAAGAGGGTGGAGAGGGTGGAAGAGTGAAGGGAGGGTTGAATGGGAGGCAGACAGTCTGACTGTCTCTATCTGTATTTGTAATGAGAGGGAGTGTGGTGGAAGACAGTTACAGACTGTCACCAGACTCGTGTTGTATCTGTGCCTATGTATCTGACCTTAATGAATGGGTTAAAACACACAACCCTGTTCTCAAAAAAAGCTGGGGTGTCATGTAAAATGTAAATAAAAAGCTACAACAATGATTTGTAAATCGACCTACGTTTATTTTGAAAATGGAACAGCATATCAGATATCCGAGAGAATTTACTGTTTTGTTTTGTTTTGTTTTCAAATGCATGCTCATTTTGAATTTGATGTCAGCAACATGCCTCGAAAAAGTTGCGACAGGTGCGTCTTTATTGCTACTGCTGTGTCGTATCATCTGTGAAGTCATGTTAAGTGTTTTGGGGTTTTTTCCCGGCTGCTCAACAATTCAGGGCCTCCTTTGCCATATTTATTTTTTTCCAAAATACATAACAAGCTTTCACTTTAGCCCCCCTGACTCTTTTACAACTGCTTTTTGGAACATGTACAGAATGTGGTTTTTTCTTGCTGAAATAAGTAAGGCCTTCCATGAAAAGAAACACGGAAGCATGTGTTTCTTTAAAACCTGTGTTTATTGTTCAGCCTTGTTGGCACTTTACAGGTTACCCCTGCTGTGTGTGCTAACACATCGTCAGACCATCACAGATGTTGACTTTTGAAGCATGTGCTGAATCAAGTGATTTCTTAAAGAATTTCAGACTGATTAGTTACACAAGCGTTTTCCACTTGCCCTCAGTCCATCTTATGTATGGAAGACCCAGCCTCTCTGGTATTTTTGCCAATTACCTGTTACCATTTAACCTAGTTCTTTGTCAGATAGCTAACCAGCAACTTTCCTGATCTTTTGTTGCCTCTGTCCTAATTTTTTTTTGAGTTGGGGTTGCACGTGACCCTTATTTCTATTCTTCTCTCAATCATTGCAAACTCAGATGTGTTTCTACTTTGTTTTTTTGTCATTATGTATTCTGCTGCTCTATGGGTGTGTGTGTGTGTGTGTGTGTGTGTGTGTGTGGCCTGCAGATGTCAATACTCATCTCCTGTGTTGACGGGCTAACTGACTACTAATGTTTCTCTGTAAACATCATTCAACTCCAGGGGGACACGGGATCAATGTGCACTCAGTGCTAACTCTCAACACAGCAGCATCAGCTCCATTGGCCTCACGTTCATCCATATTTATGCGCATGTCCTCTGCAGATCACTTTTTCCCCTCATTGCGTTTTACCTCGTCATTTCACTTGAATGCGCACATACATCCGCTCATGCAAACATTCTTTCTTTCTTCTGCTATCTCTCATTCCAAGACCCCGCCGTCTTTCCTCTGATTTCCCTGTTGTGCACTGGCGTGTGGCCGATCAATATATAATCACAGGTTTTGAGGGTTATATTTATTACTGCTCCGATGCTATAAGCACGGCTATCGGTCTCCTGCCACTTGCGTAACCTCCCTCCTCTGCCTCATCCCCACAGGTTTCAACGGGATGACTATGCTGTGGAGGTGAGGCTTAATGACTACCTGGACATCATCTGCCCCCATTACCCCCAGGGTGAGGTGCCATCGCTGGATGCCGAGCGATACGTGCTCTACATGGTGGAGCGGGAGGACTACGACACCTGCAAGCCTCAATCATATGACCAGATGCGCTGGGAGTGCGGTCATCCATTTGCCCCTCACGCTCCTGAGAAATTCTCTGAAAAATTCCAGCGTTTTACTCCTTTTACGTTGGGAAAGGAGTTTCGCCAAGGAGAAAGCTACTACTACATCTGTAAGTGTCACCAGAGCTTTCCTAGTTAAACTTGTTTTCTGATAACATTAGGAGCCTGTAGCCATGTTGTGCTTTAGTGCTAAATTCCAACAGGTCATATTAACAGTGTTTCCCATGTTTAGCATCTTAGCCTGGCACCTAAAGTTATTATAATTCATGCTAAAATAAACATGAATACCGGCATTTTTTTTGGCAAGTTTTTGAGAGATTTCACTTATAAACACATTTGTTAATTATACTAATCATAAATTCTTTGCAGTTCATTGCCCGGGAATCATAAATGTCTGCACAAAAATTCCATGTCAGTTCATCTAATTATCCCTGAGATACTTTAGTGTGGTTGAAATCTTGCTTTTGCAACAAAGTGTGACTAGGGCAGTGTTTGCATGTTTGTACCAGCTGTGATGAGCTGCAGCTTCACTTCACAACACATTTTATGCCATACTAGCCTTGCTATAAACTGACCACAAAGCACAGGCAATGTTGTCACCCTGGCCATGGTTGTAATTAGATAAACGGCAGGACAAGACACACTTTGCCTGATCACAGATGGCTTCCCAGGGCTTTGTACCTGTGTTTCTCTGTTGCCAAGGGTTTGTGTGTCAGTTTGTATGCGGGCATGCATGAAGGTGGATTAAGGGGCCAGGAGAGGATAAGTGTATTACTCAGGATGTTAATGCCTGTTTTGTTTCTTTCTTCTTCCCTGCAGCCAAGCCTTTGCACCACCATGGCCAAGAGTGCCTGAGGCTCAGGGTGGACGTTGTAGCCACGGATGGTGAGTCTGACCACCCTCTTGGATGAAAAGAGAGTAGTACAGTCACCTCTAATAGTCGTGTTAGGCTATTGCAAGACAGAATGATTGATGGCTTTTTTTTCTTTCCAGGCTCTCAAGAGGCCAGAGTGGCTAAAGGGGGCACAGGTGGGGCTGGAGTTGGAACTGGTGGTGGGGTTCACAACCCCTCCAACAGGTTGCCTGCAGGTATGTAGCCCAACCCTGTGTCCTATCTAATCATCCCTGACTCTAAAACAATCCAGGTATATTTGGGATTTATGTAAATTTATGGTACTAATGTGTTTTCTTTGTCTCCTGTCCTCAAGCAGATGACCCAGTGGTTATCCTGCCAGATGTTCAGAAGAGTGTACGGACAAACTCTGCAGTGGCAGCTGCATCCCTCTCAGTCCTCTCAGTGCTAGTCCCATTTTCATTACTGCTTTTGTTGCACTGAGAGTACGTAAAAAGGAGTTCTGTTGGAAGATTTTTTTTTTTTTCCAGGGACTACAATGAAGACGGTCCGTGGGGTTGGAAACCACTGACTAAAAAAAAATCCATGCCCAGTGCTGGCCACAGGGAGAGACTTTTGAAGCTTGCAGAGTACAGATGGACTCGCTTGCACAACATGTGCTGAGCAATTTTGAGCATTTAAGACAAGTATTTGTGCTTTGTCTTTTTTTTTTTCTTTCCAAAAGATGACAGTATTTTTCTGGAAAGACAAAGCTCTCCTTGATTTGTGCTTTTTGGGGCTCTCCAACAAACTAACCTCTCTGGAGGACTTCCCTGCAAGAAAGTAGAAAGAAGTTGAAGAGGAACCTGAAGTGTCTGAAGAACAATCAGGAGCTACGAAACCAACTCGACCAATTTTAAATTTTATAATGAGATGGAGGGGGGGAAACTGCATTAACTGGAAAAAGTAATCTCAAACCTTTTGAGCCAAAGATCAGTCATCTCTCCAACTTGTACACTATTCCACCCTTGAGTACTGTGTACTATTTGTTGTATTGTTATTGTAACGGTATTGCGTGACCTTGCTGTCCCGGGTGATTACGGTCTCTAAATGTAGCATTAACAGACACGAGTTGTTCTCATGACCACCATTCCTTCGCAGACCATGTGCTTATATACTGTAGCACTAATGCTGCACATCAGCATGCACTCACAACAGTGCTAAATACGTACACACACACACACACACAGTCATCAGACGCTCTGTAAGACATGGAAACACACTACATTGAATCATGCTATGTGTACATTCTGTGAAGATAATTTATAACATTTGCAGCTGAGAAGTTTTACTGTATATACCATGTGCTCACAAAATGAAATGTTTACTGTTGCCGACGGGGTGGGGGGCCCTGGTGGAGGTAGTACTTGTGTGAAAGGCAATATGTGTGCGTTTAATTGAGAACAGGAGAATGTGTGTAAGCTTTGCAGCGTTTGATTGAAAGAGTGTTGAGACAAAATGGTTTTTTTTTTCTGCCAAAAGAAACACTGAGATGTTGTGTGTATTGCAGAGAGGCTGGACTTCTCTGTTTGTTGGATCTCGCCCCTGTAATGGTTAAAACTGTCTGACACGAAGAGCTGGTATTAAATCTTTCTTCTTCTCTTTTTTTAGTGCAGGACTCACCCCTGTGTGTCATGGTGCTTTCTGCTATGATTGGAAAGCAAGCATATACTCAGACACAAAGTGGGGTAATCAGCTATTTAGTTTTAGAGCATTTAAAAAAAAAAAAATTATATTCACCAGTTCACAACAGACGAGACACAGCATCAAACCGAGTTGCCAAGCACATCTTCATCTGACAGGCTGGCTTGATTCAACAAAGCACAACAGTGTATGACTACCATTGAAGTCGGTCTTTTTTTAAAATCTGAATTCTTGTTACCTAATTTTGTACATGTGTAAGTAAGAGAAATGTATATTATGTGTATATATAAATATATTATAGATTATATAAAAAGCCTGTTTGATAAATATGATAAATGTGAAAACTTTTCATGTGAAATTAAAAAAAAGATGTTTTTGAGAAAACCAGAATAGCTTTCTAGTAATTTGTTACAGCACTCGTTACATTATTTGCTCATTACTCTATAACATGGCCTGAAACACACGGTCTCATAATTGCCTATTAACAATATAAACAGAGATAAAGACATGCACAAACCAAGAAAAAGGGAAAACTGGGTGCCGGGCCAACAAACAAGCAAAAAGAAGTCTGCACACCAGTATAAGCTCCTGATATTTATATATATTCAATTCAATTCAATTTTATTTATATAGTGCCAAATCACAACAAACAGTCACCTCAAGGCGCTTTGTATTGTGGATAAAGACCCTACAATAACACATATATAACACTATATATATATATATATTATTGTAGAAACATGTCCTTTTGTCTAGTAAAAACAATGACCACACTCCTCCACTCCTCAAAAGTTGCAGTAACATTTTCCTCCTCCCTGCACATGAACTGATATCAGCTGACTGTGTGCAGGAAGAAAATGTGAGGATGTTTTTCTTTCTATCCACCCATCGTGCAGATAACTGAAGACCATCTGCACCACAAGTAACAAAATAATTGTACCTGCAGAAGAGACTTATTTTCAATACTGTAAAACAGTAAAACATCTGAGACAAAGTTATAGTGACACTTAGCTTCCTGCTTGGCTGCACTCTTTCACACAGTAAGTGGAGTAAAACATAGTCAGATGACAGATGGCATCTAGTTGTACAACTGGGGTATGTGCAATTCCTCGATCATGTACAGCATGTATTTCTCAGCATTCAAACACAGCACATCACTACTGGATAGATGCATAAAAGAACCAACAATCCAGTTTTCCAGTATTAATCAAAAGAAAAATGATATCTTAAATTTAATTGAAGGGGATTTATTTTGCTAAAAAGCTTTCAGGAAAAAAAACCCACTTTGACTTTTGATTACACCGGAAGAGCTCCAGAGCAGCAGATATCACAGATAATGGCTTAGACAAACTAATGTGACAGAAGACAAATAGAATCAAGGCTAAGATGATCAGAGACAGGAAAAGCTGCAAATGAGATAAAAGAAAAATGAGGTGCAGTCTGTTTGTTATTACCATTAGCATTGTCTTTTGGCAGGAAGATTGAATATGCCTTAGTGACCCCTCTGCTATCTTTATTTCAACCGTATGGTGAGTTTCCACACTCCCACTATCAACACTCCTCCTCCTCTCCGACCCGTGATAGTTTGCGTGTCTGCAAGCTGTATGACAAGCCATTGTTCTCATCTCTCCTTCTCTTGTCTCACCCTTCCCAGGGGAGCTTTATGGCCGTGACAGTAAAAACAGCTGTAGCACCAAACACTGGTGCCACAATCTCCCAACTCCCCAATGTTTTCAAAGACATGGCCGTAAATTAAGGGTGTCGGACAGGCCCCTTAACCACCCGACCCCTAGAAGAGGCTCCAATGAGTAAAAGCTTGTCAAGAGGAAACAATTCTTTTTATTTACTTACTTGTTCAGCATACCAGCTTAAGTAAATGTGAACAGCAAGCATGAAACCTTTAAATGCTACAAGAAATGTTAAGGTGAGTCAGCGGATAACTAGAACAAACGTGAAGCACAAACAACAGGAACAATGGCTTTACAGACTTAGGAGAAAAGAAACTGCATGGATTTTAAAGCCCACTCTCAGTTCAGAAACATTAAATAGAAGCAACTAAAACTAAACTAAAAGAAGGTGTGACAACACCTTTTAGTTTACATAAATTAAAACTAGACCAGAAAAAAAAGAAAACTAACTGAAACAAATGCGTTGTTCAATATTCAGTTTAGTCAGATTTGTCAACACAACAAGCATTTGGAAGCTTCTATCCATATTTTTACTGAGACTGGGCTGTCTACATTACTGAAAGTGAAGTGCCTTCACAAAGTGTTGTCTCATTAGAAATTGTCTTCATTAACTATTCTGCACTTCTTGAATGTTGCCCCTCACATTTATCCCATATTACAGTGTTTGCTTGGGCAAAATGTCTATCCACTGACTGGTTTTCAAGTGGTCCCTGGAGGTAGGCATTCATCTGTAGTTTGCATGGAAGTGGCTGAACTTGTCTGCAAATGCCATGCAGTAGAGAGACTTTGAAAAGTGCAGCACAAACCAAAGATGGAAACCATTTTCCATCAAAATAAAAGCTGTGCCTCGGTGCTGCATCCAGCTGTAGCCTTTACTGTGAAGGCAAATCGTTTCCATTTCAGATTTACGTGGGACTTTCCACCGTTTCACTACAGCTCGGAGAGTAGTTAGCAACTGTTTGCAGACAAGTCGGTGTCTTCCTTGCAAACTATGGGTAACCAGGGCAATTTACTGGCAACCAAAGCAAGTAGGCTTTTGGTGTAGCACCCTCTTTGTGACCAATTTTACCCAGTGACAAGCAGCAACCTCCACGAACGACTTACCAACCTGGTGGGGGAATACTCATTTTTCCCTAGCAGCCAGTGGTTGCCAGATGGTTGCAGACTGGTCTCTAGGCCTGTCTAGGCCTTGCCCCAACATTATCACCATGATTGTCACATGTCCAAAATTGCAGACAAATTAACACCCAGTGGCTAGTGGTCACATGATTGCAAAACCTCAATAGGATATGCAATGGGCCCAGTTTGGGACCTCTCCCATTAGATTCCAGTCACAGAGCCAGGCATCATTATATAAAAAAAAAAAGATTAAACCATCAAAAGATTTAAATATCAAACCAATTTTTCTTGCCTGTATTATAATATCCTCAGACTTTTCTAAACATCTGGATTTTTTTAAAAAAAAACTGTCTCCAATAAATTGCAATTCTCACACTGTGGTAGGTGTAATTAAGCAATCGGTATTTTTGGTGAAACCAGAAGCGGGGACTGAAAGGATGATATTGCTCTGAATTAGTATATAATAGCTCACAGCTAAATGAATTCTCACCCAGAGGATGAATCATAATAACTGAAGTCATAACTTTTCCTCTAGTGTCATCCTTAGGTCACAGTTTTAATTTGTCTTGTACTTTTGGATTAGAAAAAAACATCTGTGAAGTGAATGACTTTAATGTATTTTGTGTTTAATGTTAATTAGCAAACATAAGCACACAGCAATCTTATACGAGTTACTATTTCATCCAAATCGCTGCTGTGCGTAAGCTCAGCCTCACCAGCCCACGAGTGCAGCAGCAGACTATTAGTTTTGAATTAAAAGAAATCACAGACAATATTTCTGAAAGATAAACACTCTGCAATGTGACTCAAATAGCTAAAGCTGCCAATATGGCAGTCCACAAGAGGCATAATATGGTGCAGCTGATTTATATATTTCTTTTCAAGTAGAAAAGAAAAGTGAAATGGACTTTATCTGTCAATTTATCTTCACCAGAGCTCAGGCTTGCCAACAGTGTGCAACACTAAATCCTGGGTGGAGGCCCTGGAAGACACAATTCAGAGCAGGCTTGGCATGGCCACATGGTCTAGCTCTGCATCTCTGGGCTGACTCGAGCCTCCTATCAGCAGGACGCACGATGATCCGTCCCTGTCTGCCTGCTAGCGTATGTTACCTCTAACAAGAGCAAGGAGTATCTAGCTCACAGGCTCTCTGGTAGGTTACCTAATGTTATTGTATCTATTTGCAGCATTTATAAGCTTTCATGCTGCCCTAGATTGGCAACCCAGTGTCCTGTAAGTATGAAAGCAGCTGCTCATGAGCAGTGAAAAGACAATAAGCTGACCCATGAATGCCTTTTTAGGCATTGTTCACCTTCTTTTTTATGCAGTAATGATGCACTTCATATTGGGATTAAATGTATTTTTAAACAGCAGCATTGTTTGAAGCGCCTTTATTCTCTTCTCTGTTTTAGTGCCAATAAAAGCATTAGCTGTCAGTGAGATGACACTGATAGGTCTGATAGGAAGAAAACACCTTTGCTAGATAGAATATACTGGCGTCTCAGGACCAGTTGAGACACATTTTGGTCCCCTGCCATCCCTGGCGGTTGGGGTGTGGTCTTCGCTTCCCGAAAAGCTCTGTCATACACTCTCTGTCACCGCTGCCAGGATCATCTGTTTTGTTCCAGCTCATGCTTTGGTTTCCTGTCTGCATAACTTAGTCATTTTCACCCATTTTTATTCATTCTTACTTTCACACATCTTTTGTTCTGTGCTTTTAATTCACTCACTCGCTCTCTGTATCTATCTCCTGTTTCAATTTGTCCCCAAGTGACTCTCATCCTGTTATTACTGTGGCTCACACTTTCTGTATCTGTATCAAATCTCCATCTTTTTCAGCTCTGAGCCTCAATAACTCCATTTCCATCTCTCTTTCTGTCCGTCTCTAGATGGGTTTGAGGTTTTGCTGTGAAATGTGTGGGTGGGGAAAAAGAAGTCTTTTCTGTGCAGAAAAATGATAACCTATCATTTTTCAGTCTTGGTTCTCAGCCTGTCGAAATGGATTTGCTCCCAGCAGTATCACAGTGTGTCTCTAGAAATGTTTTTTATAGTGTCTCAAGGTCTCAGTGGGGCCATGCCGTGGGCACAACCCCGTGGTCTGCCCCTCTCACCGACTGTCTCAGTCCCCATTAGGTTTACTCCAAATTTTTTGGCTTCTCATATAATTTGGTTGATGCCTTTCACCTTGCCACTTTGGAGCAGAAGGTGAAGAACACTCTGTGCACTTTTGTCATCTTTCCCAGCCTCTGTTACTGTCAGAAATACCAATTATGAAAAGCTGGAAAGTGCCGCTTACCCCCAAAGATCACCTGCGCAAAAACCACAAGAGGATTTTAAGTTTGCCACTTATTCACTTTACATCACTGAGAGATTTTAGTGGACTCTGACACATGAACAAGTCTACAGAATGATCCACTTTGTATTACAAGACTGAATAGCTACTTTAAATAATGCATGACAAACCAGCTTCGTATCTTTAATGTGGAAAAAGAGCAGAATCTCTACTTTGAATTTCTGACATTGCAGATCAAATTTAGGTCAGCTTTTAACTTAAAGAAACCTGCTAATGTAAACCATATAATGAGCACAGGGCTGTGCAAAGGTTTGATTCCCTCAACAATAAAGGAAAGCTTATTACTGTTAGGAAAGGAAAAATATATAGGAAATCACATTAAGCCTAAATTTTAACTTACTATGGTCATGTTTATACATGGAAAAATGGAAAAATACAGGACAAAGTAGTAGCAGGACAAAGCAGAGCTATCAGGGAATGAAGCTAGAAAGTGGTACTGGTACTTAAAGCAGTGTATCCCCTCCAAAGCAGCTTGATCTACTGCTGTTTTTACACCTGTTAATTCGGAATGATGGTCAAAATTGTGGCATAATTCGAGTGTTTTTTTGTTTTTGCATTTTCATGATGCATTACTTTTCATCTATATTCATTTCGAGCCACAACTTCAGACTAGCAACACAGGATAATCAGCTCTCGATTTCACTTTTTTTCTCCCCCCCCCCTCCAGTCATCTGGCAGCTGCAGAGCCCAGGTAACAATTTAAGGCCTGTTACTGTTGCCGCTCTAAAATGTGCTCCCTAATAACAGCTCTCAAAGTTGACAAAGCTGAATCTTTAAGAAGTCAATTGAAATGCAAAGGAAGCGCTCCACATATTTCTCACGAGAGGAGCAAAGCTCTCACCTCTAAGCCAAAGGAATATGCAGACAGATAGAATGAATTACTGTGCAATCATTATTATGGATTTTGCTCAGTGCGTCATGTTACTTTACTCTATCAGGTGCATCCTCTCCTGTGAATACTGCCACTTACACACAAACAGCAGCAGTTTTGATCGTAATCGCTTCACATTCAGGACAAATGAAATGCTTGGAGCTTTATAAAAGAGCATTAAAGTATTTTATGTCATTTGAGGTGGCTTTCATAAACATCTCTGTCTGAATCAGATTACACCTACATAGATTTGCTGTTATGTAAATGCTAAAGTCAGGAATGAAGCTTATCTTTTGTATGTTTTAAAGAAGGGATGAAAAATAAATAGTACAAAACTGCCAGCACTGTTCTGATGTGTAATATCTTTGGCCTATTTTAAGGTATTGTCTCAACAACCCTTGTCCTAAATGTTGGATTTGGGAAGAGTGAAAACAAAGGAAAGTGATCAACTACTGTACATGTGGCTACGAGTAAGAACAGAACTGCATACAGAGGGAAGCCTTTGGTGTATTTGCCAAAGTAGAAGATTTTCTGGTAAATGAGAGGTTGTCTTTCATCCAGTCTGCTCTAGCAACAGCTTGCAGACATTGGGGGTGGGGGTGATGTTGTAAGGCATGATGGGGCTGCAGCCAAACAGCACAACAGGCAGAGCCTGCACAAAGAGAACTGCCAACTCTTTTGCATTCGTTCAGAAGTTATGGGAGCTTTTGAAGCACTATAATGATGTCTTTGGCCAGGCTACGCTTTGTTTATGCGCAGCAGGCACTCACTGGAAATGAGCAGAGGCAGCCTTTTTAAAGCTCTCACAAAAGAACTGTAACTGCCAACATCACATTTACTTCAGAACTACAGACTTTACTTACTTTTTCCGATTTATGAACCAAACTTCTGTGTGGGAAGAAATGGAAATGCCATGTAGCGTATACTTCGTCATTAACTACGACAGACAGATACAGATCTGTCTTTCACACAGAGGGAGGCATTGAGCAAATGATATAAAGCCCGCAGGCTACATGGCTTATGCATATATAAGGAATGCATCATACTCAAAAGGACTCATGCAAATACCCATTCAAACCCACAAAGATACTCACATTTATAGACAGAAAAAACTGAGGAAAATAGATTTAATTCTCAGCAATACCTTCAGGGTACATGTCTCAAACTGGACAATGGAATGTACATTCCTTTACAGATAAAATCTAGTCCTCCTACAGCGACAAGCAACAATCTCCAGACACACACAACATGGTCCAGCATATGTTGCGCTACTTTGGAGCCGAGGCTGATTGAAAGCATCTGAGATTTTCCAGTGGAAGCCGTCTTTAATCAGATTGTTGGGATGTGACCGTTTGTTGGTATTTCAGTGAACAGCAACTAGGTACAGATGATAATTTAGCAGAAAAAGTAACATGAAAGCAACTGTATGGAGTTAACAGCAAAATACACCACCATGTGTGTTCACTGTTTAGATTTTCTTTCTGTTGTAAGATGTGCTAATCAGTCAAACCACGTATTACAAACAGATTAGAGCAAAAATTAGGCTGGACATGGACTCTGCTGCAAAACCCTTTTTTGCCATTTATGTGTTACCTCAGTAAAACACCCAGTTTCAGAAAGCAGTTTCACAAAATGATCTTTGCCTATATCAAATGCCTGTAAATGAAATCATTAACACACACTGGGCGAGGGTGCCAAACAGAAGGTTGAAAATACTGCAGAGGAACAGCGACAATGGCAAAAAGAAAGACCAAAGATTTCTTCAGTTGGACCCATGGTCAAATGTACGTGACTGAATATAACACAAAAGCATAAGGAAGTCAGTGCGCTATTCATCATGGCAGGAAGTCATGGCTTTACAAGCCTTGATATGTTTTGGATTAATTTTTGTGGCCCAATCTGAAAGCAAGTGCTGGCTTCTCTGTCATCATTTCCAAAATGTTTTCTGCCTGTCCAGCAGTCTTTAAACTAAGAGTCCTAAGATGCTGTCCTAATGTGGATGCCACGTGCACAGTAAAAGTTATACATTTTAAACTAAAAAGGTAGCAGTGTGGCTCTTTCCTCATTTTCTGAAACATTATGGATAAATAGCCACTTGACAAAGCATGATCGTGAATGATGTTCAGGATGACGTCTGCTCAAAATGATGAAGAGGTTGTCAGTTCGTAGGTCAGTTTCATCAAACACTTTTCACACAGCCTAAACAAGACCCCTTTTTAGGAATAGCCGCTGTTGTGTGTGTGTGTGTGTGTGAGAGAGAGAGAGAGAGAGAGAGAGATAAAAGTCCATGCTTTCCTCCTCTCAGTCCCTAAGGTTTCCACATAATCACACTTTAAGGCTCTATATTTTTAAACCTTTTCTCCTCAAGTCCTCTTTAGCTTCTTTTATCTGTTCCTGTAGCTCTTTCGCCGCTTCCTCACAGTCATTGAAGGTGGCCACCCTGTATCCCACAGTGGCCAGGGAATAGCAGCCAAACGAAACCAGAAGATAAAAAGGCATCGGCCAGGCGACCTCTCTGTAAGTCTGCGGGAGGCTCAGGTCGAAAAGGTCGAAAGTGACCAAAGCCCAGAGTGCGCCCAGCAGCGACACACCGAACAGCCACTGCAGGAGTTTGGTCATGATGAAAACTGCAGATTGAATTTCAGGGGAGCAGCGAGAGAACAACCTGACAGGGAGACGACTGAATTAGCTTAGCTTTAGCACACTGTAATAGCAACGTGTCAGCCTTTTAGCTACAACAAGCGAAAAACATATACAGCAGCTAGATAATACGATTAGAAGCAAACGGTAAAAACACGGCAAACGTCATAAAAATTCGTCATTTATTTCAACAGCATTTTAAATCTTTTACTAATAATCCGAATTGTTTACCTCCTCTCAAACGCCACCTCAGCTCTGCGCACATTAATGACGTCGTAAACCGTGACGCCTTGTGGGAAATTGAGTTAATAACAGAGGGTCCGTTTTAATATGGACATTGCTGATTAATTTTAATGTTTGTAACATTAAATTTCAAACCTTTTTAGATCCACACGCAGAAGTTATATATAGTACTGTTCAAAAGCCTGCACTTCAGTTCAGGTGTTCCACACGCTGCTCAACCCTAAGAATGCAGCTTTATTAACATAAAAGACAAGCCAACCACAAACAGGAACAGTGACCCAAGTTCATTAGCTGCCACAGCAGTCTCAGTCATTACTAGTCATACTCAATACTAGACTAACAGGTGCAATTCACATTACAAACTAATAATAACAGTGAGAGACCAACATAGCATAACTGGAACGTGTAGCAACACATTTACAGTCCCATTAGTTTTTGCGCTTGTGGCCCCTCCTCTTGGGCTGCCACAATATTTTGCTTCCAAGGAGCCAGACTTTCTTTTTATTTTTTTAAAGTGGTCTTGAGGAACAGTTTTCCAGGCTTCCTGAAGGTCTTTCAAGGGTTTTCTTTGGACATTGGCTGTGTTTTTACTCATTTTCAGTCAAGTCCTTATACCTGACCATTTTCAAGGAAGTGGATTCTATTTGTTTGTTTGTTTCTTAAGCCACTTAACACTAACCTATGAATTTACCTATGGCCTATGAAAGAACTGGCACGTAACTCAAGGGATGAACCAGTGTTGGATCTATACATAACAGATGATCTCCACTAATCCATCCAATGTGTGATCTCAGTGGCAAGAGGACAATATGAGAACAGAGCAATACTCAAAGAGCATATGGGAGAAGGATGCAACACATAACAACAATGTTCAGTGGCTAGTGGATCTAAGAGCAGATCACAGCAACCTCCCTGAACAGGATCCAGCTACAATCACAGTGAAAGAGTCTCAAATATTCAATTCAGTTTTATTTATATAGCAGCAAATCAAAATAGTCACCTCAAGGCGCTTAATATGAAGAGTTGGACAGCACCAGGCACTGACATCATTCATACCTACTGGCTAAAGAAGCTAACTCCACTCCACGAGATCCTGCCAGTACAAATGAACCAGCTGCTAATGGATGAGATGCACCTGGAATGTCTGACAGATGGCCGGACAGTCCCGCTCCCCAAGGATCTCCGGAAGGGACCGGTCCCATCCAACTACCAGCCAATAACCTGCCTCAGTACAACATGGAAGCTACTGTCAGGCATCATTCTGGCTAAGATGAACAGGCACATGGCTCAATACATGAACGGGCCCCTGAAAGGAATTGGCAGAAATACCAGAGGAGCAAAACACCAGCTACTGGTAGGCAGAGCTGTCACGCAAGACTGTAAGACCAGACTGACCAACCTGTGCATTGTCTGGAATGATTACAAGAAAACCTATGACTCGATGCCTTACACATGGATCCTGGAATGTCTAGAACTGTACAAGATCAACTAATACCCTTCATCAGGAACTCAAAGGGATGTGGCGGACAACACTAGAGGCCAACTTCAAGCCAATTGTACAAGTCACCATTAAGTACAGGATTTACCAGGGAGATGCTCTTTCCCCACTGCTGTTTTGCATAGGCCTGAACCCCCTCAGCCAGATCATTAACAAGAATGGCTACAGATAATGACTACAGAATGGAGCAAACATCAGCCACCTCCTCTACATGGATGACATAAAGCTGTATGCCAGGAGTGAACTATACATCGATTCACTGATCCACACCATTAAGGTCTACAGCAATGATATCAAAATGTCATTCAGACTGGAGAAGTGTAGTTGGATGGTAACAAAGAGAGGGGATGTACTCAAAAATGAGGGAATTGCACTCCCAGAAGGCAATATTGTAGACATTGAGGATAGCTACAAGTACCTTGGAATCCCTCAGGTAAATGGGAACCATGAAGAGGCCACTAGGAAAGCTGCAACCGGCAAGTAAGTGCAGATAGTAAGGCAAGTCCTTACACTCAGAGTGAGCTGAATGGGAAAAACAAGATCAAGCAATCAACACCTATGCCCTGGTCATCAGATACCCTGCTGGGATAATCAGCTGGCCAAAGGTGCCACTGACAAGCCAAGACAAGAAAGCTCCTTACCATGCATAGAGGATTTTACCCTGTCCAGCACCCTGAGACTGTACGGTGAGTGTCAGAACCATTATCCAGGATGAAACAGATGTAACAAACTCAAGATTCTTGAGTACATCAGGAAGATGGCCACAACTGATCACATGCTTAGTGAATACTTCAGACAGCAAAAACCTGAGAAAGAAGAGGAGAAAGAATAGGACCCATGTGGAAGGACAGGCCCCTGCACAACATGTACCACCGGCAGATGGAAGAACTGGTTGACATCAAAAATACTACCAGTGGCTGGACAAAACTGGGCTAAAAGACAGCACAGAGGCACTAATCATGACAGCACAGGAACAACCTCTAAGAACAAGATTGATAGAGGCTGAGGTCTTCCACACCAGACAAGACCCCAGGTGCAGGCTATGCAGACATGCCCCTGAGACAATCCAGCACATAACAGCAGGTGCAAGATGCTAGCAGGCAGGGCATACATGGAACGCCATAACCAAGTGGCTGGCATAGTGTACAGGAGCATCTGTGCCGAGCATGCCCTGGAAGTCCAAAAGTCAAAATGGGATGGTGGTTGAGAATGACCAAGCCAAGATCCTGTGGGATTTCCAGATATGGATGGACACACTGAACATAGTAGTTGTGGACAAGCAGAGGAAGAAGGCCATGGTAATAAATGTAGCAATACCAAGTGAGAGCAATATCGAGAAGGAACACAAGAAACTTGAGAAATGCCAAGGCCTGAGAGAAGAGCATGAGAGGATGTAGACTGTGAAGGTAACAGTGGTCCCCATGGTAATTGGAACACTTGGTGCAGTGACCCCAAAATTGAGAGAATGGCTACAGCAGATTCCAGGAACGACATCTGAGAGCTCTGTCCAGAAGAGCACAGTCCTGGGAATAGCTAAGATACTGCACAAGACCCTCAAGCTCAAGCTGGTAGAGGACCCGAGCTTGGAGGTCAAAGACTGCCTGCAGGGCAAGCTGGAATTTTATTTATAGATAGATAGATAGATAGATAGATAGATAGATAGATAGATAGATAGATAGATAGATAGATAGATAGATAGATAGATAGATAGATAGATAGATAGATAGATAGATAGATAGATAGATAGATAGATAGATAGATAGATAGATAGATAGATAGATAGATAGATAGATAGATAGATAATTCCTGTCTTGTTGTAGTTATCAACCACTATAGAGGTAAAAGTGAGAAGACACTGGGAAAATTAATTATAAAAGCTCCCTGTTTTTTTTTATATACTTCTCAATAAATCTTAATGTTGTCGCTGTCTTTCGTTTTTCATTAAAAGACTTCACTAAACTGCTGTCTGATTTATTAACAACACCAGTACCCTGTCAGCTGAAAGAAAGCAAACACTTTGTCAAGCCAGTCTTTAATGAGGCCCCCAGTCAGGCTTTTAACACACATTAGACCTCTAACTTACATTAGACCTCTGTGTCATCCTCTTAATTTAGAAAAGCCATTTTGAAAATCAGATTACCATTAGCACCACCTAAAAGCCATCCATAAATACTAATGCTTTTTTTCCAAAGTGAAGAATCCAACAACAATTTAATTAGGGGCCGCTAGGAGCTCACAGTTATTTGATCTCAGTGTCTCCTTGGGTGCTCTGGGGCATATCTGTTCGGCTAGGATGATGAACTGTCCAGGTGCAGGGGACAACAGATCTCTCCTGGGTAAAATCACCAGTGGGAGATATAAACAGTATTCATGCAGCTGTAAAATAGGAATACACCAAAGAGCAGCTGAGAAATAAACATCATTCTTTGGGGAAAAATAGAAAGTTATTCTTAGGATGGTGGTGTTTATGTTTATCCGCATTAGTGTTAATAGTGTGAGTGACAATCTGCGTGTATGCCAGAGGGCCTGTTTCTTCTGCTAATGGAGACTGTAATATGCAAGACTGGAGGCTAGACGAGGTTCATGCCGGCATGTTGCATAACATTTCAAATGTAACAAGTTTGCATTTTCAACGATACTTTATCATGAGAATGACTCTGTGACTTTGTAAAACAGCCCTGGCTTCTGCTGTTAAATGGCCTACATGTTTATTGCTTGTGATTTTCACTTTAAAAAAAAGGAGCAGCAGCATAAGTAGGCATGACTAATGCGTCTCCATTATGTTTTATTAGTTTTTTAATGATCCAGTAATCAAAATCATGAGCCCACAGCTTCACAAAAGTCTCAAAGTTACTGATTTTGAACAATTCAGTGGCATATGGAAAAGCCACATTTGTGTGAGTTAAAATATTTTAATGTAATTCATTACCTGATTATAAAACTTAATGTATGTATAAAACTTTAGAATAGTAGTAAAAATGTGGCGATAAATAAAGGCAAAAGAAAAAAAATTCAGAACTCAAATTTAAGGTGCAAGCAGGGATGATAGGGCCCTTGCACCTTTCTGCACGTTGAGTGCAGTCGAGGTGTTTCCTGCTTTCATGTGCATGTCTGAAATTGTGGATTGTAATTGGTTGTTCCACAGACAAGATACACGTGATTTCCTGTGCACACTAGGTGGCAGTGGAGAACACCCAGTAATTATATGTCATGTTATTGCATATCATGTAGAAACTACAATGAAAATATAATGTATATCGCACAATGTTTATGATGATAATGCTGATTTCCTGTTGCCACTAGGTGGTGCTATGACTGTGATATATGTAGATACAGTATCTTCAGATCTGGACTTGTAGCAAGCTTGTGCAGACTGAGGCAGATTGGGCAAAGAGTTATACAAACTTCTTGGAGAAACATTGAAATTCCTGACGCGACCACAGTGACACCCTTTAACAAAAACTCAAAATATCACCAGTCTATTCATTAAACTGACTAAAGATCACAGCAATCCAATTGTATCTTAAATTAAAAATGATAAAATTCCTATTGGGTTGAAAGTAGACCTCCAAAAGGCTACAAAGTTTCATACATATAGATGAAATTTAGTGCGGGGGCTATTTCATTTATATGTTGTAGGTGGCGCTATAGAGCCATTTTTGCCTCACCCACATGCAAACCATATAAAATATGAACGTCTATCCATGACGGAAGAGTGTGAAAACTGTCAGGACTTTTCAAGTGTTGAAATAAAAAATAAAATAAAAAATGAAATAATTGCGAAAGTGCCTTAAGCCTGCATTCTATCACGAGGCCACTAGATGGCGATAGCTGTTGACTCAAAATAATTTCCTATCCTTTACACTTGTACGGGAAAATGGCTTTCTGACTTCACCTATGTAAACAGTTTCCTGCTGAGGTCATGAGATCAGTCACTTGTTTTGGGTCATACTGAATAAAAAATTAAGTCTTTTTTGGAAATCTTGGACATACTACTTTTCAAAATGACGGTTTATCTGTAGTATGAAACTGCATGCTCATTGGCTAACAAGTTGTCAATCACAAGTCATTAGCCAGTGTGCAGCTTCACAGCCCCTCCTCATCAGATTCAACTTTTTTGGAACTAAGATGGCAATAGCAGAAACACTCATCTCAAGACCTCAAATAAGGACTTCAGAACCAAATGGGTGATGTAGCTATGTGCATCTTTATTACAGTTTATGGAGTTACAGCAATTCTGTGCTTCATGGAAACATCAAAATTCACCATGCCACCAGGGTACATCAGCTCCTTAAGACTCTCCATATTTTAGGTGGTTCTGTCATTCAGGTTGTAGCAGCACATCAATTAATAATACACATCATTCCCTGTTGCCACTAAGTGACGCTACAACCATCATTAAAGATTTTCAGGTAGATATCCTCAGGGCTGGATTTCTATCAAACATTAGAAGTTTGAGTCACATTGGCTAATGCATATGTGATTTACAACAACTTAAAATTTCATGGCAAATGATTGAAATTCACCGACGCACAACAAACTCGCCCTACTGTGAAAACTCAAAAAGCTTCACAACTTACCATGGCCAAGTTCAGACAGACCAAATATGGAGGTGATCTGGAAAACTAATGTTTAGGCCTTTTTTGAGGGCCTAAACGTCCTTGAAAACACATGTTTAGGAGATCTTTTTGAGTAAATAATAAAGAAATGAAGCAGGCAAGGTGTTCACACTGTCAGTCAATGGCCTTAACAATGCTGTTTTTGCATTTAGCCCTCTGCACTTGCTATTGCTAGGCAGACATGACATGATACACACCAGACTATCAAGGTCAGGTTTCTCCATTGCACTGATAAAGTGAATCCTGGTGGAATTACCCATGATATGCCACATCATTACATACATCATAGCTTCTCTCGTGTCCTGCCTGGAATGCACTGGTATGAGCAGCAGTGTGAGCGCGTGTGAGGCTCAGTGGGAACGGTCAAGCTGCCTTTTCTCAGTGTATCCCCCTGCCAGCTCCTGTTCCGTTCCAGTACTCAGGAAACCTGTCCTCCAGTCGAGAAGGCCTGGCAGACACAACACAACAGCCTGGGAGCAGGAGGGGCATGAAACTGAGAGAATGAGAGGGAGATATTGAGACAGAAAAAAAAAGAAAAGAAAAGAAACAGAGTGGGACATGCAGAGTAAAGCAAAATAAAAAAGGAGATGGGGAGTGTGTAGTGAAAGAGTTATTTTTGCTAAAGAACAGGGTGGGGTGGGGGGCTTTCAAAGCTGATAGAACAAGAGAGGACCAGACAGGGAAAGCTGAGAGGACCACAAATAAAAAGAAAGGGCTGACCAAGTATGTGAGAGAAAGAGGAGAGGGCAACCGAAAAATGAGGGGAGGGGGGGCGGGAGCAGACAGGGCAGAAAGGTTTAGACGGGTTGGGTGGGGTGGGGGGGTGAAATCAGGAGATTTGCAGGTGCAGCTTGAACAACCAATGACCTTAATGGTGCATTAAATCCAGCTGTTGCTTATCCAGACTTTTCTTCAATCCCCCTAACACCTTCAGCTGCACAAAAACCTACGTGCAGCAGGTTCTTGGTTCCCACAATGGGGGGTAAATATAGGGAGACTGACGAATACAGCAGTGCAAACAAAGGGAATGAGAAAAAACGCACAAAGACTTGTGTGTGATGGAGACAGTGATGCCAGAGGAGATACTTGATCCTCAAGAGCAGAAATGGCAGTGACTGTGTGACTCCAGCCAGAGAGCAAAGATAAGACACATAGATAAAACAGGAAAAGTGGTAATGGAGCGTTGTGTTGACTCTATCTCTTTGACTTTGTCAATATTAACCAAGTGAAAGGTCCAGATAAGAATGTGTGCTACTGCAGAGCTATATAAGGATCCAGATTTGGCTAGATAATAATTGTGTAATATCTCAAGTGTGTGAAGCAAGTGCTGGAGAGGCAAAAAAAACAACAAAAAAAACCAGGCAGAAGGAGAGAGAGGAGGGGCAGAGTGTGTGGGGACTGTCAAAATGCTGTTTAAGATAACAATTGAGCCTGGATTCAAAAACAGGAACCCTCTGTTTCCTGAGCTGGAGACTGTAGCTGTGTGGTAAGTTGTAATTAGATGTGAGTGTCGATGTGTTTGAGAAATAGCAAAGAGTGGCTTACAGTCCAGGTTCCATGCAGGGAGTTTTGCTGGAGTAAGAGCAAGAAGGAGTGATACGTGTCTGGGAATCCAAACAAGGGGCAAAACAAGATGAAATCTCTCCAGCTCAGGTTTTTCCACGAAAATTTGGGCCGGAAAACATCAACTCAAAAATCAGTACAGCCTGGCTGGAAAACACTAAACCAATTAGCAAAGTCCTAGAGCTCATCAGCCTCAGTTTCAATCAGGATTAACCGATGAATGATGAAGAATCATCGGAAAAAGCACGGCCCATTTCTCCTTAAACGTATTCAGGAGCTAATTCAATTAGACAATTCATCAGACACTTTACAATAGCTGGAAATATTTGATTCGGCATTTGCAAACTCACATTTACTTTAGTAATAAAGTTAAATTTTTTTGTACTTGTGCTGATTTTTTTTTTTAATTTATTCTTTTACTTAAGCATTTAAATGTAATTTAATGTCAATGCTTCAACCTTTACGTGATGTTTAGGGGAACTCTGGGAGTAACTGGAAATATGGGACCAAACACAACAAGGGGAAAAAGCTGCGGAAACACTCTTAAGTGTAGTAAAGTATGACATTTATTTACACTGAGATAATTAACAAAGACAAACCAAGTGCAAAAAACAAAAGGAAGCAGATAAGTTTCAGTCTCCCAAGGCCAAAAGCAAAAAAAAGGGGAAAAAACCCCACACTGCTTAGAGAAACAAAACTCAATTGGTCTGTGGAAGCAAATTGTTTCTGATGTGAGCGCAAAAACATGAGAAAAGGAAAGCAAAAGACAGACTGCCTCCCATGAGTTATCAAGTATTCCTGAGCCACAACAGATGATACTCAGCTGACATGCCGAATGGCAAGGATGTCCAGCTCCACTGATGGGCGTGGGTGATCCAGGCACTCGGGGTGGGGGGGAATGGTTGGGTTGTGAATGACCAACCTGAAACACAGTCAGAGCAACAGCTCGCTTCCAAAAAAAAAAGACCCCAGAAAAAGTGTTATCCGTGGGGATAATGCTTGAGTATTGTACTTCTCAACATTTCAAGCCTCAGCCATTACAAAGCAGAAGCAGAAATCTCACGAGCAAATCAAGCGAAACAAAAAATGGAACAGAGAAGAAGCTGCTGGGATGTTGAATTATTTACTGGTTTAGTTCATCATCCACTAATCAAGGAAAAACATGTTCACCTATGTCTGGCTAAATGCTAAAATGCTTACAGTGGAGCCTTCAGCTCCATCTTCTACCACCATGTTGCTGTTTCTGACAGATCTTGAGAGGGACAGGGAGACTGTTTTAAGTCACATCTGCAGGGAGATTAGATCAAGACTGTTAATTTTTGTAGCACGCATAATGCTCTCAATTTTGATATTTAGTGACAACCCAGCAAGGTGTCTGTTCTCCAAAATTAGACCATCAGGTCAGGCTTGCGCCGATGTGTCCTTGAACAAAACGACTTCTCAGTTATCTCTTGTGTTTTCACTCTTACTGAGTGAGGCAGAGTTTGTTTGCTGACTTTACAAGTTTAAGAAGAGGCTCTTCAGACAGTTGAGGTGACCATGAATCAAAGTAGGTGCATCGGGGTGGAGGACCCAGCTACCCTTCTCATCAGGGGTCCCGAACTCAAAGCGGGACTCCTGAAGGTTTTGACACTGACAAGCACATCAGCTCGTAAATACCCTTGAGCCGAGATCATTTACGGACAGCCAGAGTCTGTATTAAATTGCAGACATAATAGTTGTGGGATCCCTGTGCTACTTAGGGCCCACTAAATGAAGTCTCAGGCTACTCCGTTGGGTGTAAGGTCAAAGTGTGGTCAAGTGTGACCATCCTTAACCATGTGAGAGCAGCGCTTGCCCTCAGTGCCCCGAGTAAAGAGACACACCTGTTTCAGCTGCTGCTGTGATGGCAGCAGTGAAACGGTGAGGGAATGTGTGCCCACCCCCACATTCCTCCTTCCCCTCTCTTCCACGCTATCAGTGCTGTCCTAATGAATCTCATCACACAGCCTGTGTTTGTCCCACAGTGCTTTGTTTGTTGACCTTTATAAGACGTCATTACTTATTATCTTCATGGGTTGTGTGTAATTTTGCCCCATAACACAACCCCTTCAGCCACATCCATAGGTCTGTGTGTGTGTGTGTGTGTGTGTGTGTGTGTGTGTGTGTGTGTGTGTGTGTGTGTGTGTGTGTGTGTGTGTGTGTGTGTGTGTGTGTGATCAAATGCTTCTTGTCAGTGTAACAGCCATTAACAATGAACAACGGGCACAAGCTTGATGATGTCTCCCTCCTCCCTCTATCCATTCTCTCCTCTCACCCTGAAACACAATGTCCTTTAGGATTACCATTATTGACAGTGGAACTAATTGGCACATGGCTATGAAAGTTCCCCCCACCCCCCCTGGCCATTTTAAATTGGACTGCACAATTTCCTTCAACATCTGATAGGCAAGTATGCCCACAGGACCTGGGGAGGTATTGATTATAAATGTATTAATGTGGGTCAGTGCTGTGTACACAGCAAGGGGCAGATGATGGAGAGCTGCATGTCTAGACTGGAATAAACTGACCTCATCTTGTGTTTACATAATTGATGGTAATGGGAGGGAAAGGGGGAATTCTGTCTAGTAGTCCTGTCCGTTCACTACATTGTTTTCCCTTGAAAGAGGCAATGCAAACAGCTCTTTGGGAGATGCTACTGTTTTGCTAAATTAACACAGCTATAGACCTTCAGGAAGGCAAAGCACATTTATTTTAGTGTAGACATGGCTAACTTTATTGACTAATTTCACTGATGTATTAAGGAGGCTCTGGATAAACTGAAACAAGTATTAAATAGGCAGATATGCCAAACTGAACATGAAGTTAAAGACAAAAAACTAATTACACCCAGTCGATGGATGCAAGCATCACTGACTGCATATAAGATATTGCTTTTGGTGTCTCATTATGCAGAGAATGACCTTTCTTGTTCCTTTTCTTGCTTTGCATGATCAGGGAAATAGATTTGGTCATCCAAGCACAAATCCATATGTTATTGATTTACTCTACAAACTAATTATGCATTTAGAGAGGCTACAGAGTTAAGCTATTGTGCAGTATGCCAAATATAATCAGTGCCTGTCACTTGAAAGGTGAAATCACTCACTTATTTCACAATTACAGCTCAGTTCTGCAATTGAAACTGCACAAAGACAAAATTGTTGAAACCACTGGTGACTACCTTTGACCTTATGTTATCCTTATGCAGGTCAAGGACTGGAGGACTGTCGATTTTGGGGTTGGGAAGCAGCAGTTCAATGTGGCGACCTCCTCAGGCGGGCTGTCTGTCTGTCATTACCCATGAATGAAGTCGACTGGGTCAGACTTGCTGTTCTGCAGTCCTGTCTATCCCAACACAAGCCATATTGCCCCGCCACCCCTCTCAACCCAAAGATCACGACTGCTCAACCTCACAGAAATCTAACCCCGAGGCTCCTCCTGCTCCTTAAGGCACCTGCCAACCTTTCACCCCTTCACTGGGAGAGCATCTGGAAGGTGATGAGGCACAGACACAAAGGCTAGGGTGGGCTGTTGTGAGGTGGTAACAGATAGGCCTAAGGAGTCATTAGACTTCAGAAAGCTGGTCCTATTTGTTTTCACAGATTAAATACCAACCCCCCCGTCTCTATTTCATGCTCTGTGGATGTCTGTTGGGATTACTTCCCACGTCTGCCTCTTTTTCTGTCCCCCCCCCCTTCATGTCCATCTTTCTTTAACAGTGCGCACAGATCAGGCAGGCTATGATGTATGCACAGCTGGTCTTGACAGAGCCGTCCAGGAAACGTGTGGTTTACAGATCCCCTGTTGACACACTGATTTGACTTGCCTTTTCCTTTTCAGAGACCTGGAATTTTTACTGTGCAGGGGACATTGAGGTCCGACTCAGCATGTTTGACCACGGTGGAAAACCACTCTCAGTGTGCTGCATCCTGACTGACTGACTGATTTACTGAATGGATATGTCACCGTGCATACTGTAAAGCTCAATCCCAAAACCTTGATTTCTTACCACACGTGCATTGGCCCCACACCTGCTCACACCATTTGTTACAAAGATTCTGTATCATTAGTTTCCTTAAAATGCTATTCCACACTTTGGTTTTATGGAAACAGTAATATCCAAGTTGTTAAGTTACAGGAGAAAGTACCAGACATACTAAATCTGAAGCTACGCCATCCTAAAAGTTGCACCTTAGGGCCAAAAGCTACGTAATAAAATTCAGTTCACTTGACACACTTGATTCAAAAGGCAGGGTTTTAATGGTTCTAACCAATGAACCGTTATTTTGGGTTCAGAGTAAAAATCAGTCTACAGGGTGAGACATTCACATTCTTGGTTTAAGAGGTTAGAGTGATAGTTCAGCATTGTGCAAAATGCAGTTATTTTCTTTTTTCTCAAAAATGTAATTAAAAGATCAACTCTTGTGTCTAACACGAGGAAACGGCCACTGTGCATACCTGAGGTTTACTCACAAGGTAAGTGTGTCACACGTGTCAAACCCATTTTAATTCACGGGCCACCCAGTTGGTCGGCCAAGTTGGCCAGACCAGCAAAATTCATGCTTTATAATATGCATAATATAATAATAATTATAATAATAACAAAAACCTTCGAAATTTCCCCAGATGCTGAACAGCCTGAAGCACAATTCACCAGTATGACTCAGTTTTTTCACATTCAGTCATCTTCACATGAAGGAGGCTACTGAGAACCAAACAACAACAGAATTTCACATCTTTATGATTCAAATAACTTTTCTCAAGATCTTTAAATGCCTGTAAAATTCCCACACATTCCCACTCCGCCGGTGCAATGCTGGAACGACCATATTTTCAGCAATAGCATTAGATTCTTTTGAAGTGCTGTAATTTTTTAACGACTTCACTGCACTTTTACACTTTGCAAACCTGTGCAATGGGTCAGATTGGATCCTTTGGCAGCCTGGTTCTGGCTCCATATGTCTGAGGCTCCTTCTCTAAGCAGTCACTGCTTCCAGCCAAGAAAAAGCTGTAGCTTTCTATTTAACAGACATACATGGGAGTGGTAACAATGTATTTCCCCAACTAGTTCTGTAATGTACGGTATCATGCCAAAGGCAATCTAGTTGCACAGCTGTGCTATATATGCAGTATGTGTTACACCATAAACTACGCAGTCACTGCATAATGCTAATTGTCATTCAATTGAGAACACAAAGGGTAGTAAACAAATCTGATAGAGTGGGGTATGGCACCGGAGTGTAAACATTAAATTGAATTAGCCCTGTGTCTTCTCTCACAATTACAGTGCACTGGGTTACAGTGGCCATATGGGCTCCGTCGAGCATTACTGTCACCCCTCATTTACAATAGTGAGGAGAGATGGCCCCGCAATGCCCCTCAAATCCTCTTAGCCAACATTTAGCTGATTGATTTTTTTCCCCCTTCTACCTTGAGTTAGATTATCAATGTGATAAAAGCAGGAAGTTGTATTATATTAATCCCATTATGTCTCATGTGCAGATGGATGAACGAGTAAGAGAAACATAAATGTTTCAGCAATGACTCCGTCTGGAAGAAAAATATCAAGGCAGCATTATTGGATTTAAAGGCAGAGCAAACTCGGTAAAAGAAACGAATGATCTGCGCGTGATTCAATCCTATCAGCAAATAACCTGTTGCACACGGAGAAGGACTCGTCACCTGTTGTGACTGCAATATTTAATAGTTTGTCCAGTGAGGATGAATAATTAATACGACTTCTTCAATTAAATAAAAGCTTTTGCAGCTGCGTTTCGGATGGCAGCTGTCAAAACCAAGTTTGCATTACAAACACATTATAGTGATGTCTTTTTTTTAAATTTCATCTCCTGCCTACTTAATTATTACTGCGGGCCTCCATCACAGAGATCCATGGTAATGGTTTTGACTCAGGAGAATAGCAGTGCGATCGTTCCTCTTAAACAATGTATTCCACTTCAGGCTATAGAAACCACTCCGTGCATTAAACAAACATCTCAGGTCTGTGGAACATGAGGTTCAGCTCCATGCTGTTTAAGACAGTCGGGCTTGAGGATTCCAGCTGACTCTGTCCTATGTGTTCTCCAGATGGCACAACACACTGTCTCTCACAGATTGTATATACCCCTGAGATCCTTCATAAATTCAAATGATCCCCCACCCCCCAATCCTCGCCCCTTGAACTATACTAAATGATGATCATGGAGATTATGTATTCGTAATTCCTGCCAGGTCTTTAAAAGAATGCCCATGCTGTGTGCTTAATACTCAAAGGAGGGATTATACAGACCCCTACATGTGGTGTTGTGGCTGCATACCTCCAGTCAGACTAAACCCAATCTGTTACAGATTTGGACTAAAGAAGAGAGGTGCAGCAAGCGCAGGGGGGTAGGTGGAGGGTTGTGCAGTCCAAATTCATACTTTACAGTGCATTCCACTTCTTCTATATCATGGGGGATCAGAGCTAAATCTCCCTTCGGAGGCTGTATTTTTATCTGAGTGTATTAGGATGTTAAAAAAGAACCTTGGCTTGTGTCAAGGCTATATGCTTTATTATTTTTCTCTCAATCTCTTTTTTTCTCTTTCATTTTTATTTTCCCTTTGTGGTCGAGGCAAACCCAAATCCCCATACAGTTTCCCCTTGAATGTGGGTCCAATTAAACACATATGTGGATTTTCATATTGAACCTCATAAAAGGTAAACGGCAGTGATTTACATTACATTTACATAAGGAATGCTAAGTGCCTGCACATGTGAGGTGTTAATATCTCTATCAAAAGCAGATGGTCATCTCTATTCATTACTCTTACCCCGGGTGTTTCATTGACCAAAAAAAATCTCATGAGCAGGCATGTTATTTTTGATACATGGGGGGGGGGGAACACATAAGCCTATTATTTCCTATCAGGAAAGGCCAAAAATTTCAACATTTGGAAGAATTTGAGGCGCACGCCAAGTCCTCATTCTGTTTTAGCCAATAGGTGGCGTCCTTTTCTCTTTATCAGAGTAAACTCCTGTCTCAGTCAGTATGTTAGCAGCAGCTTGGGACTAAAGAGTACATATAGAATGTCTGTTATGAGTTAACTTTTTATTGCATGTGTGTAAACAGTAAAGTTTGATTTACTGGTACATCCTACACACCCTTTACAGCACATAATTCCAAGGGACCATTTGGCAGTGAGTGCTTTTTCTGTGGAGTTCAAGAACTTGGCCTGAATGACTTAGTTAGACTTTATGAGTTAGATCAGCCAACGTGTAAAGGTTTGTGTGCTGTTAAGTGAATGATTTAATGTCACAGATATCAGTGGCCAAAATGTAGCAAATCATTAGAGATGTAATGGTTTAAAGTCCAAAGGCTGCTGTCCTGGTTGGATCTTCCCGTGTTCATCTGTTTAAACATTTTCAGACCACTTGTGTGCACTGAGGCTGTGTTGGGATGAGTTTGGCCTTTAAGAAATAAATGCACAGCTTGCAATATGCTAAATAGCCACGTGTAGCTGTTAATACTTGGCTGAAGCATGCTGGTCTAGTGAGCGGTGAAATTTAAAGTGGATCTATCATGCTCATTTTCTGCTTCATATTCAAATTCTTTACTAGAGTTGCTTTGCACGATTCACACTTCAGAGCATTCTATCTTAAACCGAGCACTGGTGTAGCCTCTGTCTGAAACAAGCTGCTCTTCTCCCTTTAATCCAACTTCCTTTTGATTGGCTCCTACTGAAAAACAGAAGGTTTGAACAGCATGTGGGCGGGGCCACTGTGCTCACAGTCAGAGCAGTGTGCCTTGGATGAGCATGTTAAGGAGATTATTTTCACCTTTTGACATCATACAGATCCATCCATCCATCTTCTTCCACTTATCCAATTCAGGGTGGCAGTGGGGATAGAGCCTATTCCAGGTGTAATAGGGTGAGATGCTGGGGACATCCTGGATAAGTTACCAGTCTGTTGCAGAGCTAACACCATTCAAGCTCACAATGACACTTTGGGCCAATTTAGAATCAGTTCATACAGATCCAAGAGGAGAAAATACTTTCTGAAAGTTCTGCACATTAGTTGATGTGAATTAGTTGTATGGATAAGCTTACCTCATTATTTGACAGATTTGCTTATTATAACCATAACAGCATATATATGAAAGAAGAAAGGGTGAGAAGTTTGTGCATAATAGGTCAACTTTAGCGATGATTCATATAGAAAACAGACTTTTTTTTCTTTTTTTTTTTAATTTAAGTGAACCTGCCTGTGGTTTTCCTGTGGCATGAACCAAAAATAGTGGTATGAGGCAAACCTTGGAATCTGGAAAATAGTTGTCTCACTACAGTTTATACAGTCTACAGTCTGTAGATCTTCATCATATTTTTTTATATGGCAAAAAAGGGAAGTGACATTTGAGACAAGGAGAATATCTGTGTGCAAATGTGTCTATTTAAGAAAAGCATTTGGAAAAAACATATACATTTAACAGCACATGTCAGTATCCCATACTAAATAGTATACAGGAAAAAAAATTCAGTGATTCTTCTTTCTAAATAAATCTATTCATACATTAACTGCAGCATGTTAACATGTTGTGGAACATGTCTCCAGTGCCTTCCTTCTAGATGGTGTCTTGCTGCCCTCTAGTGGTGAAACAGCGATAACGATTCACCGTCCGGGCGCAGTAAAGAAGCTGATTAAGAACAGTTTGAAGCACCGATGGAATTCTAAGAACCACAACAGCACAATGAAACAGAAGGTGAGTCTGTAATAATTTAGACAATTTGAATTTATTCAGTGTTTACTTCCTTAATCCATTTTTCTTTTTGCAAACATTCCGTCAGCAGATGAAGTTTACACGTTAATCTTCTATTCTTTTCATAAGAAGCGCTGCTAATTAACTTACAATCAAGCAAGGTTAAAAAATAAATAAATCAAAAGTATTGTTTGCGAGAAAACAACTTTTCACTATCTGCCAGTCGGTGCCGTTATCAGTCAAGCCACACGCCCCCATGCACACAGGGAATTAAACACCCAAATGCGCACACACACTCAGCACACACACTCAGCACACACACACACACACACACACATAGACATCAGACCATTTGAAATACAAAACAGCGATGCACAAACAGGAGTGTGGAAACTAGTGATTAGCTGTGCAGCAGAGGTATAATTGGAGCCTCTAATTACAGTATTGCCTCATTGTTCCTCTCTACCTCTAATTTACCACATTTACATCCCAGAAAAACAATCACTTTGGTTGGGATCATAATGGCTGAATGACTAGCATCAGCCATGGTTAAACACAGATTTAGTTATAGATGCAATAAAAGCTCTTTTGTATTCACATAATGTTCATATCTCTGAAACAAAAGAGGAACATTAAGGACATGAAATGATAGAATAAAAGCATCTACATGAAAGACAGCATTGTGTGAAGCTGTGTATACATTAGCTTTATAAATGTATGCAGTATAGTCTGGCTACAAGTGCAAGCATCAAAGATATCATTACATATTAGGTGCTGGATAGACCAGACACTACTTAAGCAGTAATTCTTGCAAAACTGCATGTAACAAAAATGTAAGAAACATAATTACATTGCATATTTGTTGCTATAGAAACATTTTCTTGTACAAGAAAATTAAATACAAACCAAAATCGCTGAGATGTCTAACTTTTTGCTCTAGCTTAGTAAATACTTCACAATTACCAAATGCATTCCAAATTACTGACCTCAGATCAGCTGTCAGTTATTATTTAAATTGGAAACTCTAGGCTGGATGGTCACCCGTCTGACCGGAGTCTGATCTGCATTGCGATTGGCTACCAGCTCCTGCAGCTGCAGGGCTCCTCCACCAATGAAGCAGAAAGCCGGGCACACGGGGCCGGAGCAATCCACGTGACCTTCCCACAGAGGTCGCAGAGAGTGAGCATCGTAGAACGTAACGCGCCCCTTCTCAAAGTCAAGGCACACACCGAGCCGGGGCGGCAGCGGGTAGGTGAGGCCCGTGGGTGATGACGGGCTGTTGCCGTTGGTGATGGGGTCCCGTTGTTGATGGTGGTAGCTGTGCTGCGGTAGGTAGAGTTTGCCCATCCCCATAGTCAGGAAGCAGAAGGGTGGAACAGAATCCAGGGCATCCTCCGCTCCGCTGTCATGGCCACTGTCTGGGTCGTAGCTGCAGAGAGAGCACACCTTAAAAAACAAAGGCTACACTTCTGTTTCTATAATGTGCTCCCACTGCCTCATCACAATTAGTGCTCTTTTGTGTTCTAAAATACCTTTTAAAACTAAATGCTATTAAGTACTAGAAAAGCTGGGATAGGCTCTTATAGTTTTATACTTTTTATATATATTTTTTTTTTACATTGAACAGTTTTCCAGAAAGTTTGGATTTGGACTTCTACCATTCAGTTTTCACAGCCAGAATCTGAGTGCATCAACTCTTCAGCCAATCAACTTCTATTTTGGCCACTTTCTTTGTTTCTTAAAACTCATTTTTGTGGAATCTCAATCACAACATTTGAGGTTTTAGATATTTTGTAGGTACCTAAGTATTTAGACCCTCCCCTTTTGCATACTTATGGTTTTGTAGATTTCGTATTAAATGGATACAATTAAAAATAATTTGTAATCCTATGCAGACTGCGGATCCCAAATACACATACATATATAAATAAGCATTAACATTGCAGTAAATCGTAATTTCAAGCCCACATAACCACAACAGAAGTAACTGCTGGAGTTAATGTATCTATTGGGGTAGATCTAGTACCGTTTGGGACCCACTATACTACTTATTCCCCTCTTTTTTTAAAGTTCCTTGCCAATTTCACATTCCCTTTGCTCACCGGGGACTGGCCATGTCTTGAGGAAGGTGAAACCACTCCTGCAGTTTCGACTCCAGGCCCACTCCCACCTGTTCAAAAAAGAAAGAAGAAGCAAACTTTGTGTAAATAACAAAGCACTCCTTTTTTGTAGCCAACCTCAGTTGAGCTAGATATTTTTATTCATATTTTACCTGAGTGGATGCATTTTAAAGACAGAATGAGACTTTTTTTCCATTTTGAAGGCCAAAGCCTTACATCAAGGGTCATCTCATTTCCTCTTGATACAAAAGATGAGCTGACAAAATGTGTTAGCATGTACTTATACATAAAGTTTTTCAGAAATCATGTATGTTTTGATGTGAACCTTCTGCAGGATTATGATTTAAAGATTTTGATTTTGGCTGGGGCCTTTCTGCTGTGGATGGGCCTGCACAGGTTCTCTCCAGGTACTCCGAGTAAGTTAATTGGGAACTCTAATTTGTCCATAGGCATGAGTAGTTGTTTGGATGGATGGATGGATGGATGGATGGATGGATGGATGGATGGATGGATGGATGGATGGATGGACAGATGGATGGATGTAGTTAAACTATGGATTTTATATTACAATTTTAAAACAGAGCCAAGGAGAAAAAGAGAATTATCTAAAAAAAAAATCCTGAGTTATTACTGGATACATTTAATGTAACACACCCTTATTAGTTCAAACTGTTCAGCTTATTTAAGAGCAGAGATGTTTTATGTGTTCTCTGGATTCCTGTCACCTCTTGTAAGTGGATGGGGCTCGGTTGAAAAAAGAAGGCGGCAAACAATGCGCATAAATGCACCAGTTATGATTTATGTTTCACTATATTTGAATGAAAACTCAGTGACAGTAGGCTGAACTTGCGCTTGTATCAAATCTGATAAAATCACTCCTGAAGACTATTTATATAGAATATTTTGTGTTTTTTACCCTGTTAATAAATAACACTAAGACCGCTTTATTTCAAACCTTAACTTTAGCTGAAGAGGCATGAAGCCTCTTCACACTGGCTCTCAGAACATTTTAAATCTACATTTTAGGATTTTTTTTTAATACTCTTAAAGTCCCTCATGGCTTATACTACTTACTACAAACTCTCCAAGTACTGTACATGCCAATATGTACTTTGAGATCTGTTGGAGAGAGAGGTCTTTTGTATGTTTTAAAAAACACATTTTTAAACTAAAAGAGAAATTGTTGAAGTGTTTGCAGTCAGGACCCCAGGGCTCTGAAATGTGCCCAAGGAAATCCATTTGGCCAAGTCTAGTCTTGTCTTAAAACACAGTTTTAAGGGAGCATTTTTATTTTCCTTGGGTTTCATAGACCACATTTCTATTTTATTAATCTGATGATTTGGAGCCTTAAAAAGTGCTCAAAAACCAAATAAAAATAAATAAATACTATACTCCACACACAGTACTGGGCAGTACATATTCATACAACATACTATAGGAATTGACTTGCCTTAACAAGGTAAGACCCAGGCTCCACTGAGCATGCCCAATAGTGCCGTCCCTGTGTAATGGCTACATCCCCTACAAGGAGGTCAGAAGTCAGGTGACAGGAAGTGAGGGCATGGTCAGCGGCCTGCAGCAGAGAGAGACCAGGGACACTGCGGGCACAGCGCTGCTCTTTGCTGACCACCAGCCTGTCGGCATGGAGACCCCAGCGAGAGTCCAGGTAGAAGTTAAGCACTGGGAGGAGACGGTGTGACAGAGGACACAGCAGAAAGGGGAGGGGCAAAGAGACAGGTACATACAGAGATGACACGTAGGGGTTTTAGACGTTACAGGAGTCAGAAAGTCGGCAGATTTACAATCAGAAACCAGCAAAGAGAAAAAGAGTGAGGAGAATAAGTAAGCAGCTGAGAGGAGAAACTACAGGGAGAGGGCCAGAGAGCAGGCATGCATCTCCTTCCACCAGCACTGGAAGAGAAAAGGACACTGATTTACACTATACACTGATGACTCAGGGAATAAAATACGGAAGGCATTGCAAAGAAGCTTTGGCAGTGGTAAGTGCAGTTTTTCCATGGGAAGTACAGTGGGAAGATATGCAATAGCAGGAAGGAAAAACAGCCAACAAGGACACGAGGAATTCAGCAATCACTCAAATCGACCATTAATAAGCCCTAGATCTGAATCAGATCCATGTTGTTAAGCATCAGGTCTTAACAAACCGCAAACCTCATCAGCACTGGGACAGATCTCATTACAGGAGGTAAAGTAGGAGGCAGAGGGATGAGTGGCTGTCTAAGCAGGGGTGGAAGAACAGAGGATGTGTGGGATGACCACAAAGAGAAACAGGGGAAGACAAAATAATCAAGTGGTATGGGGTACAGAGAGGTGGTGAAGGGAAATGAGTGCACTTCTTACGTTCTGTAGGAGGCATGGAGTTTGGCAGCGTGGAAGTAGCACAGTTGAAGATGACAAGCAGAAAGCTGTGAAATGGAAATAATACATGAGAGAAAAATGAGAAAATAAAGGGTAAGAATGTGAGGATGGTGAGGAGAAAGATGGAGATAAGTGGGACAAAAAAAGAAAATGGGAATGGGCAGAAAAGAAAGAGAATTAATTTTTAAGCATTTCACCAAGGTAAGCACTCCAATGCTTTAATTGTAAATGAAACAAACAAAAACAGGTGCGATGTGGTCAATGTGTCGAGTGTCCACGATGCATTTTACGCTCAACAGAGGGGTGAGCCTTCTGAATTTATGTCTTATTTTCTGAGTTTTTCACTTTTCTTCACAGTAATTATAAGATATTTGCTACAGTCTGGAGATCTCCAAAAAAACAACAAAACAAAGTTGTTTGTCCAGGCTTAATCCAAGTCTGGGAGACTGAGCCGATATGATTTAATTGCACCGTAAAATGCTGACATCTGGAAGCATACCAATATACTTTATACCTAAAAAGAAGACAGGTACTGTCACAGAATCGTACAAGGTAAAGCTTAAACTAATTCTTCAATAAACAGGCAGAAGCCGGTTCCATATTCCTGGAATGTACTTAACAAACATTTGGAAAGTGATAGAAAGATTACTGAATCATCACAGAAGAAATCAATTGTTTTTCACATTATACTTTTTCTAGTGACTGAAAATGTTACTGTTATCTAAAAACTGTTACAGTTTAAGTATCTACATGGTATGCTAATTACCAGTTAAAAACTTGCTGAAAGCAACAGAAACGATCATAAGGTGATAACTGACATAATCACAGTGCTTAGAGGCAGAAAAATCAAAAGACTTCAAACAGGAAACTGAAGCTTTTAAAAGCCACGCCTGAACGTCACTGCACTTTAAATGTGAGTACAGCTTCAAGGGTTTCAGGTGTGGTTGCTTTCCCACCACAAGCCGTGACATGTATTTAAGTAACCGTTTCCTCCCAAGCACTCCTGTCGTTTGAGTGCATTTTCACTGTGGAAAAAATCTTGGTGTTCAGTTGTTAATAAGAACAACAAGCTCAGTGTGTACCCTCACCTGGTGCAGGCGGAGTGTGCAGGTACACCTCCTCGCTGTATTCTCCGTAGCCCGCCTTGTTGCAGCCTCTTACCCGCAGCACATACACGCTGTCCATCTCCAACCTGTCAATCACAGCACTGCTTCCACTCACTTCATCCAATCGCTGCCAGCCCCAGCGTGCAGCGGCCAAACCTCCTCTGATTCCGCTTCTGGACGCTCCTCCTGGTACCACTCCTCGACGGCGATACTCGACAGAAAAGTGCCAGGAGGGTGCAGACTCTGGGGGCAGTCGCCAGCACAAGAAAAGCTGGTCGTAGGCCAGACTACGCTGGGTATCGATCACTGGAGCCAAGGGCACTATGGCAATAATATAATGATTAGCTCAAATTTATAAGTTTAATGTGTCATATATGTAGTAAAAACCTTGCTTCTTTCATTGGCTCACATGTACTTGGCATTGATTTATTCAGACAGTGAATGCTTAAGAAAGACGTGAATAAGAAACCCTCTCTTATTCTCTATCTCTGCCTGCTCGCTTTCATTCCTTTCTTATCTTTTTTTACCCTTCAACTGTCTCCATCCTCACCCCTATCCTTCCTCTCCTGTTCTTCTCACCACTCCCCTCCTCACCCTGGATGAAGTTCAACTCTGTCAGGAGTTTGAGTTCTTTGCAGACATCCAGCTGGAAGTGCCTGAAGGATGGATCGGCTGCTAGTGTGAAATGCTGGAGATTCTCAATTGCTTTACTCAACCTGGTGCAGTGAAAAACAGGGAGAGCAGTTTCAGAAGAATCGAGACAGAACAGAGTTTACATAAGGCTTTCATAAAGATGGGAGGGAGACTGAGGAGGACTCATGAGGTGTAAAGGATGTGTGACAAAGAAAATAAAATAAAAGTTAAGGCTGTCGTTATTCTACATTTTTATCAAAAGAATTCATGAACAGGCCAAAGCCAACAGCACATTAGTCATGTCCCTTCTGTTTTTTTTTAGAGCGCATATGTTATGGAGGTAGGGCCAGTGAACTGTACGTGGGACTGATTTTAAATGGTAACAACTGCGCTTTCCTTATTTTCTCTCGAGTATTAACTTTTAGACCTGTCCAGGGTGTGCCCTGCCTCTAGTCCTAAGACAGTTGGTAAAGGTGTTAGGATAAAAAAAAAAGGATGGATATTTACTTTTACAATAACAGATGCAATATTAAACCAAGCTTTCAGATACTGAGATACATTTCTGGTTTCACACCCTCCCACCTGCTGCTTAAACCTGTTTGCAAGAGGAGCTAACATAAACGGACCTAATCTAAGATCTGTTCTGTAAAATCAGAAAGCGATGCCCAACGTAAACAAATGGGGAACCTGTTATGAGTCTGACGGGAAGCCTGCACAAAGCAGGGCTGGTCTGTTTCTTTCAGCAGTTCCTGGGTGAACGCCATGAGCCCAGCGTGCTCTAACAAGCCCCGTCTCTCCGCCACTTGAGCAGCCAACGCCTCGCCTCGTTTCTGTCGCGCCCCCTCCAGGGCCTGGGTGAGCGAAGCGTGACGCTCGGCGAGAGCGGCCGTCAGATCCCTGATGCTCTGAGCCAGCTGCTCTCTGGCTGACACGCTGTTTACCTGGTGAGGAAAAACGCAAATGGACAAGTTCTGAGGCGCAGCACACAGCACATGTAAGATGATTCGTTATAGGATGCTTCCAAGAACAAGAAAGTTACTGCTGACAGTGTACTTTGTTTTCGCCTGCATGTATAAAATCAAAGCACATTTGTAACTATACCATCTTGTGTGAAACAAAATGTTTGTTTTGCATGACTGTACCAGTTTACAGGACAAACAGATGGCCTTTTTGTTGTTTGTAAAGTGCTATTTCTACTTTTTTTTGTAGTTACATAAGTATGTATAGTAGATAGTAGGTTTAGTGTAAAACAGAGTTAAACAGGTTGCATCACCCAGAAAACATCCAGCAGTCGTGCAAACAAACGCACAACACGAGCAGCAACACTCGTGTAGTAGCTGCCGACTGGTGTTAATTCCACATTCAGTGAGATTATGTGGGCTGCAAGTATTAATCACCTCAGTCTGAGTGATGGAACTCTCCAGCTGGGTAATCTGAGCCAGAACCGTGTCCTGGTTGGACAGAATGTAGTTCATCTCCTTTGTAATCTTCTCCTGTCAAATAAACAGCAAACACGCAACATACAAAACAGCAAAAGCATCAGATTATTAGTTTCACACAGCCACACATTCACTCTGCATTATCTTACATACTATGCTCTGCTTGTCTCATGGTTAAAGCTGCATTACTGATTTGAATTAATGTAACTTTTAAATACCACTGCATCATTTTATTTAACGTCAAAAATGTTAGTCAAGTGCAACGCATTATTATGTCAGATGCATTTTTTTTTTTTTTGGGTGGCGTCCTGACGCACCGGTCATGCACATATCAGCTGCCTACAGACAGCGGTCTGCATGTTACAAAATAGGGCAGTCTTTGGTGAATATAAAATATCATTTTAAACTGTGAATGATGAAAAATTCCCTTTTAATGTGTGAAATGGAGGTTTTCACACTATTCATATGAACACTCACTTCACTGATACATGTTTGCATTGCGTGCATTCCTTTCATTGTGCGGGACAGAAATAGATGTCAGATTCAGATTCAAACCTTCAGCGCTTGATATGCCTGGGCCACTGGGAGGATTTTATGTCCAGTGTGAATGCGGCGCAGTTTGCAGAGGGGACAGAGCAGCCGCTGACAGGACCGACAATAGAACTGCAGCTTCTCCTGGTCGTGCTCCGGACAAGTCAGTACCTGAGTAAGACAGTGAAATAGTAAGGAAATCCGTGTTTGGTTGACTCTTTCTTTGTTGTAACAATGCTTTTTGGTTATAAATCTTAAACCATTTGGAAAGCCTGTTTATGTCCCCTTAAATGAAGCCACATTTGTAAGGAAAATGCATTTGTGAGTTGAGCAGCAGAGTTGAGTATGTGGGTCACACCCATGAAAAGTTTGCCAAATGTTCTCTGCCAATGTGGCTTCATTTAAGGGGAAATAAACAGCATAATGGAAGGCTCTCAAAAACAAAAGTGAAGTCAGTGTAAATGGGTCTTTGTATTTTTTTTCCTTTTGTTATTGTAATCTATGTGGGTCAGAAATCTCTACAAATACACAATTAAATTATTACAACTACAAAACACATCCATAATCACATTGCAGAAACTGAATTTGTTCATACAATGTGAGGAGAGACAAATTTTTGTCCAAGACTCTGCTGAAATAAAGTTATCAGGTGTACCTTGCAGCTTTATAAATATCCTTCAGCAATACTTTATTAATCTTTTATTTGCTATTAATGTTAGCCTGTGCTGAGGGAGCAAAATGTATTAATACAGTAAAGTGCAATAAAGGTGCTTTGTGAATGCAAACATACCTTAAGATAACTTGAATTGTGCCATACTTGGCAATCAGGCATTTTATATAAATTAAATACACACATTATATATTATATAGTGCTATATAACTGCAGTCCGTTAACCATTTATTTAACTAAATATACAATTAATGACTTACAAACCCTCATTAAACTATGTCTTCTAAATCCTTCTGTCACTTCTACTTTATTTCATTACAAGCCGATGTGGATGAACAGTATATGTGTCAGCGTTTTTCAGTACCTTTGGTCTGAAGTTGAGTGTAGGCTGGATGTGCTCATGCTGCGCCCGTGGCGTTCCCCATGGGTGATAGAGTTTGAAACACTCATTACAGAAATTGGACCTGCAGTCAGCACAGCCCTTGGTGGCTTCCAGAGTTTGAGGAGGCTTACAAAACTGGCACATCACAGCCACACTGCCCAGACTCACCGTGTGTCTGTACCTGAGAAAGGTAAAAAGAGAAGTCAGGCTGATTTAGCCTTAGGTTATCTAGCTTGTTCCACCTCTTTTTGCTTTGTTTTGTTTTGTTTTGTTTTTTTAATCAAGTGTGACCTGACCACGAAGCAAATAACAGATTAAAGAGCTGAAGTCAAGTTTGGACATAGAAATAAATTCTCATCAAAGCAACACAAATGTTTAGAAAGCCAGTGATTTTACCCTGTGGGTAAGTTTGAGACAAATGGTAATGATCGGGTGATAAATGGAACACAGAGCTGCTCGACTGTGGAAACACACAGTCAGCCGGGGTAGCTACAATATGTTGCAGTGCACACTCAGTGCTGGATCAGCTGCTGCTGAATACTGACAATTCGATTTGGACATGTTTTTCAGGTCTAAGTCCTCTCCTCGTTTACATCTGTCTATAAACATCATATGCACTGAAGGACATAATCATTCTGTGGGGTTTTATTTCCCCTTTATTTCCCCATTAATCTGTACTTATACAGCACCTTTCTACTCAAGTTGACCACTAAAAACACTTCCCACTACAAGTCTCATTCACTCAATCACACATACATTCATTTTTTCATTTTTCACACCCAAGGACACTAAGGATTGATCCACCAACCTTCCAATTAGTAGACGACCTGCTCTTCCACCTGAACCCCCAATCTTCTTTTTGAAGATTGAACCTATATTTGCATATACTTACCTCTCCACTATACGCTCCAAGGTGAGGTTACGCAAGCAGTCAGTTAGGCCTTTCTCTCCCAGCTCAACATCTCTGCCACAGGGGATACAGGGGAACATCATCACCAGGGGTGGACCCTCCTTACGGCGTCGCCCTGGGTATGTCCCATATCCAGGTGACCGTGGTATGGATGGTGAAGGCGGGTGTGGACCTTAAACCAACAAGGAAACCAGTTATAAGCAGAGAGAGAGAAAAAAAATCAAATTAAGGAAATACATGGTTTCCATTTCTTCTCTAATGACACAAAAATGCAATCCTCTGGCATCAAAGAACCTCAGGCTATTTTTAATAAAGAACGAGCTATTGACAAAAAATGTTTTTTAAAAAATTCTGCCTCTTCTTTCCCTCATAGTTAGATTAAACTTAGATCGTAAATGGCAAGAGACAGTACAAACCTGATCGCAGCACGCGGTCAATGGGCCGTTGCTCATTTTTAGGTGTAGGCTTGCGTGCCTGACGAGGTGACCGGGTGTTGGGTGTGGAGGCTGGCGAGTTGGGTTCCGGCGGAAGCTCTGGAGGCGGGTAGCCATTTGCTACCAAGACCTCGGAGGCACACAAGAGACAGACGCTGTGCAGGCATGGCAGGACCACGGGCTGTTTGACAACTTCCTTACACACGGGGCAGTGCAACTCATGCTCCAGGCTCTTCATGTTAGACTGCTGAAAGCAAAGAGGTAAAGGATGACTATCTGCACAGGGTGTTGTAGTGAAAAACAGACTAGGTACTCAAACATCCCAAAGCTGAAATTTGTTTGCGTTTAGGAATGCAACGCATAGAGGACCGACCGTGCACATGTCAAACTTGCAGGTATTAGAAAAAGCTCTCCAACACAAATGGCAATCCACAAATGTGATCATCTAAAAAGTGTTTTTATTAAAAAATTACTAAACTACCTAATTGCAGAATAAATATACAAGATTATGAATCTGACCAGGCCAAGCGTTTTTTTTTTATACTTAAGAGTTTTGATTCTTGATTCTGTAGACATATTTTTGCTCAGTACCAAAAGACTATTCAGATTTTAGACCCGGCCCTATTTACAGGTGTACCACTGAGTAGGAACAGCTTCACAGGAAGATACACTGAGAGAGACTGGGCAATGTGAAAGAGCTGTCCCAGGCAGGTGACATAGGGCACCGAGCTTGTTAAATATGGATTAAGATGAGGCTTTAATTATTCAACTGATCCATCTCTTAAATCTCAGCCATGCGTGTGACCATGAGCTTTTAGCTGATAGCCACATGTTTTTATGACTCTGTGGAAATCTACAACGTACTTCTTCCTCAGCAAACACATGTAAATATGTATTACAGACATTCCATGCCTTAAATTTCTAGTTGAGATGTACATCCACAAATGAGTTCTGTATTTATTTCTGGGTTTTTTTTCTCAAAAACTAACAGACACTCCTCCGATAAGTCAGCACAGTCGACGTGGAGACGCTGATGGCCTCAGTGCTGTCACTGTGGGAAACTGTGCATAATATGCAGCGCAAAGACTACAGGACACAAAGTGTGTGTTACTTGTTAATGGTTTTATATTAGCACACAAAATATGCTTTTATAATGCATTTGTCTTTTTCTGTATGTCAGTGTCAATGCAGCACCTTCAGTATGTGGAACCACAGTGGATAGACCTGGATGGCGAGTCAAAAGTTGCCCCTCTGGAGCACTTAACGTGTTGCTGCCCACTCAAGGACATGGATCTGACAGAAAAGGACACTGGCTGTTGCATAAACCTGTGACTTTACCCCTGCAGTCACTCTGCCCTGGTGAAAGATTGATTCAACTCCCGTTACATCCTGGGTTGTGTGACAAACGCACACATTTCCTGTCTAGTGATGTTAAGCATGAGCATATTTAATATTCTGTCCTTTTGCCAGTCATGAGGACCCCCCCCCCCACCTTTCTGAATGCCCTTGACACAGAACCTACTACCAAACTGGTTGCAGGGTATCACAGACATCATGAGTTAACTTCAAAACCAGGGCAAGACAAACAGACTGACAGTGCTGCATAGGGGATTTGGGGATCGTGTGACTGTGATGAGATGTGATGTGCTGCAGCATCTGGACTACTTAACACAAAATATAAAGCATACACGGGGACACAGAACAATGGGAATATTATAAAGGGGATACAAAAAGGAAAGCTCCACATTCACAAAATACAGCTGGCAGTGGCATTAAAAGAAAAGCTCCCTTATTACATCACCAAAACAATCCACAGAATGCTGAGGTGCAGATTATATTCTGCTTTGCAATTTATGGTTATCACAAACCCTGTGGACATAAGAAGGTAATTTTTCTGCTAATTAATTCTGATTTTACATGCCATAATCTATACACATGAATCTGAAATACCCATGTTTATCTAACTCAAACAAGTTCATCTATCATAAAGCCATCATTATCTATCAGAAATTAAGTTGGTTTTATGGATTTTGAAGTTTCTCATCTGAACAAATCAGGATCTTCATAAGAGAAACAATTGTGTTAGCATGCATCTTTGTTTCAGCAATACTCTTAGCCTTAACCAATACATTATAACATTACCATTGC